>PVJA010034993.1:0-22159 GCA_004027025.1 Myocastor coypus
TCCTTCCTATTTCCCCCATACTGGGAATCAAACTCTGGACCTTACACATGCCAGGCAGGCACTTATGCCACTGAGGTGTTTTCCTGGCTCTCAGTGAAATATTTTGAATTTTATTTATTTATTTATTTATTTATTTGTTTGTTTATTTATGTTTTACTTTTGTACTGGGAATCGTATTCAGCACCTTGCACTTCTCTGGCGGCCACTTATGCCACTGAGCTGTCTCCCCAGCAATTCTAATTTCTGTGTGATGACTAGACTTGAGCTCACTTTGTAACCTAGACTGGTCTTCAACTTGGAGTGGGCCTGAGTTACAGGCATGTGCCACTACACCTGGCTAAAATCTTTAGTAACTTTGTAGGCTCTCCCTTCTTTTGGTTACCAGGAATTCTGCTTGCCAGACAGGTGCTGTGCTGCTAAACTATATCCCTGGCCCTGTAGGTTCCTTTTTAGCTACCAATCTGAACATGCTTGTCTTCCCTTTCATTCTAAATTATTGCATACATGCAACCTAGCAATCTTCTGTATCAGATGCACCTTGTTCCTGATCCCACTTGATCAACTTCATAATGCCAGTTATTTTTTCAGTGTATAATATAAGCAAAATATATCTTTGAAAATTGGGTTCCATTTACTTGGCTCTTTAAGGCGCGATCTCAGTGAGAGAGCCAACGTGAAAATGGAGAAAAAGTTCTCACCCTTAGAGAATAATGTATAAAAGTTGGTCAATATTAGAGGATGTAATAATGCTTCAAAGACTGATAAAAGACTTATGAGCCCCTTTCTGAGGCAGAAAAAATCTTGGGGAAAGCTTATTTTATTTATTTTTTTGGAAAGTTAAAAAAAGATATTTGTCCCTCCGTTTATAAGGAAAGGTTGTGAAACCACTCCCTGTGAAATGTAGATAATTTGCTGAATAAATGCTTCAATCACAAGGTGATATCCAGGAATTATTCCAGCAGTATTGTTCCGCACTATAATTATGACTCAAAAATAATTGCTTGCCTTCTCAGGAAAACTATAGTGGAGAAGAACTGTAATGAGAAAAATGTATTTAACTCCTTGACCTTTAATTTAGTCAGTTTGCAAATTTAACTTTCACATCAGCAGTAGCTTTCCTTACAAGCATTTTTCTCTGGTTTTTGTTAGCAATATTAGCCTCCTGCCAGGAAGAGATGAGGCTGTATTTGTGCTCTTTCATCTTCAGGATGTCTTCTACATAATCTGCTTCAAATTCTGTTCTGAGTCTAAGGGATCAAATGCTAATTAATTAGTTTTTCTCAAACTCTTAATCAGAACTTTTCCCCCTTCCTATAGCACTTCTTAAAAATTACTATCTTTTTGTCCCAGTACAGGGGTTTGAACTCAGGGTCTTCACACGAAGCTATAACTCCAGCCCATTTTTATTTTATTTTATTTTTATTTTCAGATAGGCTTGCTAAATTACTAACTTGCCCAGATTGGGCTCCACTTGTAAACTTTTTTAAAAAATTTTATTTATTTTTTTTCTTGTTTCAGAACCTTTGTTTGTTTATTCACTCATTTTTATGGCCGGCTCAACCCACCCCGAGGGTGGGGCAGGGCTGGCACAGCATGTGGTGCCGGGGGATTAAACCGCGGTCCCTGAAGCCTCCCAAGCTTCCCCAAGCAGGGGCTTTAGACCACTGAGCCATCCCGCCGGGCCCCATCCACTTGTAAACTTTCTGCCTTAATGTCCCAATTTTTTTATCCTAGTGGGGCATGGTAGCACAGGGCTGCAATCCCAGCACTCCTGAAGCTAAGCCAGGAGCTTCTTTGCAAGTTTGAGACCACACTGAGCTACAAAGTGAACTCAAGGCCAGCATAGCCAGACTCTGTCTCAAAAAACAAAAACAAAAACGAAAAACCCCTGCAGTCCTGTGCTGGGATTATAGATATGTACCACTGTGCCTAGTTTTTATTTTATTTTAGTGGTAAATCTGCAGTTTTAGAGCATGGTCATTTCCTCATTAAGCTATGAGAAAATTTTGCAGCCATGTGCATATATTTCATATTAGAGGAGAATTTCCAGCTTCTCTGATACAAGAGTGGCCTGGGATTGGCACATGGTTACTCAGATTTCAGAGTAGAAACTTCTTGGAAAGAGAATTAGTGTAACAGGTTTTAAAGGAGGAGCTATTTATGAGGCAAAAGTTTCAGCTAAAGCAGTCAACTTCCTTCTTTAACTTGGTAACTTTTTTTTTTTCCATGAGGTCGAATGTTTACAAAAAGGTTTGGAATGTGTTGTAACTTGAAATGTGTCAGGTACTGTGCAGAGGATTTTTCCAACATTAAATTGTTTAGTGCTATTGCCTTGCAGATGCTATTAGGAAGCTCCTGCATACAGGTGCGGATTGTGTCCATGGTCACTAAATAACTGTTAGAACTAAGATTCAAGCGCCCTGTTTCACATTTTGAATCTAGTCCTAAGTACTGCCTTAGGCTCTCTTCTGCTGTGTGACTATGAACAGGAGATAAAAGAATGGGGAAGGCTAGCTCCCTACTTGTCAATCAAGTGTCAGTTCTTATCGTAGGATTATGGTCACAAGTGAATGACCCTTGACAGGAAAAACATACTTGCAAGTTGATTTCACAAGATATATAAAAATGCTGCTTCAAATAAATACTATAGGTTATGATCATCTTGTGACTCAGATTTAGTGGGTCTTGGGCAGGGCTCAGGTGTGTCACTGTGGATAATGATTGCATAATCATTTGTTCCAACAAAATGACTAGAATTGTAGTTCTGTGCTTATTTTCGCAAGAAATATTGCCTTGGCCTCAGTCTTCTCATCATACTTAGAGATCTCATAAGGCTTATGGCTAGATTTCCTCTTCCTTCTTTCCTTTCATTTGTTTATTTGACTATATATAAAATGTATCTATCTATGTAGACATGCCCATTATAGGCCAGGGACTAAGGTATGCAAATTTGATAATACTAATTTGACTCATAGCTGGAGTGAAACCATTGTTGTCATAACTGAAATTGTCTTTGCTTATTTTTTCCCTCCTGTATTTGCTTGTTTTCTTGTCAGTTACATTATCTAGATGGCATGAACACATTCAGGCTTCCACTTGTTATTTATCTCTTGTCCTTCACAGCTTTCAAATTTGAGCTCCTTGAGGGGCAAACCAGTGTCGTGTTTCTGTAAAGTAGTATAATTGTTGCTTCTCACATGAATTGAAACATCAGAAAGTGGCTTACAGGGCTTAGATGTATTGATTAGAATCCCAGGATTGTAACAGTAGGACAATAAAAGGTGGAGGGTCTTGGGAAATGTCAGTTTGTGTAACTATGGCTATATTAGATGTATGCATATGCTCTTGAATACAATTTCAGTTTAAAAACATAGGAAATCATTTGCTGTTTATAACCTGTTTGAAGTGGCCATTAGACCTTTTCTCCTCAAAGTTGCAATGTAGGATCATAGATGTAGCTCAGTGGTAGAGTACTTGACTAGAATGCATAAAACCCTAGGTTTTACTTACACCGTAAAGTTTGTAGCTAGTATTTTTATTCCAGATCTTCCAATTTGTGTAATATTGTGCTGTTCTTCAGGGCTTTTCCTGAGAAATGTCTTATCACTGTAAAGTTTAGTGTACCATAAAAGAGTGCCCTAGTGCGTATATCACACAGGGAGGGAAATGAATGTGCATGTTCAGCTGCATTAGTCATAGGATGAACGAGGCAAACCTACAGGACACTTAGTAAGGAGAGCTTTTCACTTCTCCATGGTGCTCTTTATGAGACAGAAAAAGGAATACTTTGTTTCCATAGGTTATGTTAAAACATAAGCATTTTTCCTTGTTTCTTTAGTTGTTCAAGTCAAGAATTAAATCATAATTGAGGCATAGAGGTAAAAGCAGCTGGTGACTTCTCTAATTCTGATTCCACCAGGCACAGTGGTGCACACTTCCCAGCAGGGAGGCTAAGGCAGGAATGCCAGGAGGAGTTTAAGGCTAGCCTTGGCTACATAGCGAACTCAAGGCCAGCCTGGAATATACAGTTGGTCCTTGTCTCAAAAAAGTAGGTAACAGTAGTAGAGGTGGTAATAATGAAGTAGTAGCAGCTATAGTAGTAAAATCACTTGAGCATATACTATATATCTACTGTACTAAATTCCTTTTTATTTATTTATTTTTTTTCATTTTGAGACAGGGTCTCGCTGTACAGTTCAGGCTGGCCTTGAGTTCAGTTTTGTAGCCCAGGCTGGTCTCCAACTCTCAGCAATCCTCCTGCCTCAGCCTCCCAAGTGCTGGGA
Source organism: Myocastor coypus (assembly GCA_004027025.1). Lineage (NCBI taxonomy): Eukaryota > Metazoa > Chordata > Mammalia > Rodentia > Myocastoridae > Myocastor > Myocastor coypus. Next base: position 4,284 of record PVJA010034993.1, read on the forward strand.
TTACAGGCGTGTGCCACCACGCCCAGCTTTTCCTTTTTATTTGTTGAAGGTTTTTTTAACTTTTGTACTGGGAATCAAACTCAGCACCTTGAGCTTGCCAGGCAGGTGCTATGCTGCTGAGCTATATTCCCAACCCCTGAATTCTTTTATTTATTTAATTTATTGGTACATTTTAGATATACATAATGGTCACATTCATCATAGGGAATTTATACATGTACATCATACATCTTGATGTCTTTTTCCCCCTTCCTTCTTTCCCTTCCTCAACTTCTGTTCCACTCATTATTTACAAAATCTTTGTTTCCATTTTTTTCTTTTCCTTCCCGCTCTCCCTAGTTTGCTTTCCCATTTGAGCATTTTCTTCCTATTTCACAACATGTTACACATTTTGATCATTATTTATACTTTTGGTTTCTTTATACCAGAGAAAAACAAGGTAGTATTTATACATGTGTATTTGATTTATTTCTCTTTTTTTTTTTTTTTTGTCGTTTTGGACAGGAGTCTCAGTATACAGTTCAGGCTGGCCTTTAGCTCACTTTGTAGCCCAGGCAGGTCCTGAACTCCTAATGATCTTCCTACTTCAGCCTCCAGAGTGCTTGTCCAGTCCTTGTTTTACTTAAGAGTATGGTCTTAAGAGTATGGTCTCAAGAGTATTTCTTAACTAGAAATGTCTCCAATTTATTCCTTTTTAAAATATTTCTTTCATTCTTATGGCCGGCTCAGCCTGCCCTGGGGTGGGGCTGGTGCAGCATTCGGTGCCTGGGATTGAACTGCAGTCCCTGCAGTTGCCCAAGCTTTCCTAAGCAGGCGCTTTAGATCACAGAACTATCTTGCCAGCCCAGTTTATCCTTCTTTATGGCTGAGTTAAATCCCATTGCATTTTTTAAATACCTACATCTTTATCTGTTCATCAGTTGATGGATATTTGGGTTGTTTCCATGATTTAGTTGTTGTAAATTATGTTGCTGTAAACATGAGGGTGCATATCTTGCTGTGGTATGATATCTTTAATTATTCCAGGAAGATACCCAAAAGGAAAATAGCTGGATTGAATGGGACCTCTAATTTTAGTTTTTTCAGGAATATCCACACTGATTTCCATAATGATTATTCTAGTCCGTACTTCCACCAACAGTGAAGAAGAGTTCCTTTTTCCTTATAGCCCCTTCCTGTATTTGTTATTGGTTGACTTCTTGGTGCTAGCCATTCTTTCTGGGGTGAGATGGACTCTTAGCAGCATTGATATAGTTTGCATGTCCATACTGTGCTACATTCTATTCCTGCATTCACTTTTCTTGCTGCTGCTACTGTTACTATTGCTGTTGCTGCTGGATGTCCCCCCCGAGATGAATTTAGAATGTGTGATTTTCAGATAGGATCTCCCAGTGTTGCCCAGGCTGGTCTCAAACTCTATTTGACAGTGTCCCCATTGTCCTTAGTAGCTAGATTCCAATTATGCACCACCATGGCTAGCACATTAATTTTTGTTGTTGTTATTCTGTTTTGTTTTGCAAAAGGCTCTTCTATGTAGTTCAGCCTGACCTTGAGCTGTTTTTGTAGCCCAGGCTGGTCTTAAACCCTGCCTTAGCCTCATGAGTGCTGGGGTTATAGGCATAGAGGCAGGCATCACTGCTCCTGGCCAAGTCTTTTCTTAAAGATAGTCCTTTTTTGGTGCTAGAAATTAAACTCAGGTCCTTGTGCATGCTAAGCAAACACTTTGGGACTGATGTACATTTCTACCTCTTTGAAGGCAGGCTTGTATCCTGTACTGGTGTGCTTTAAGTTTGGTGAATTTCAGTCTCAAAAAACATGAGATCTATAATTCTGTGGTATTCATACCTGGCCATAAATGATACTGCAACTAGGGCCTTTAGCACTACACTGATAACCTCAGCCCTTTTTAATTTTTTTTGAGACAGTGTCCCAGTAAGTTGCTAAGTTGCTCATGTTGTACTCAAAATTTGTAAACTTTCTGCCTATGCATGGCTCATCATTTGAGTTTTTAAACAAATGGCCATGCTATGCTAGTCATTCCATAATGTAGGTTCAACAGCCACTGTCTTCTTTAATTATACCAGTGGTTTTTGAAAGCTACTTAAAGAAAACATACTAACATTCATTGTACATTCTCATGTGGAGTCAATTATTCTTCATCATAGAATCTTGGGGAAACATCATTTACTTTCTTTGTACCTTTGTCCATCTGGAGATAAATGATCATTTAGGAGCCTTTATTGAGATTCTTCATATGGACTTAGTTATATAAGGAAAACAAGTACTCTAAAATTTCACTGGCTAGTATGGTAGCTGCTGGCCACATATAACAACTGATCACTTTATATGTAGCTAGTCCACACAGGTAGGCTGTAAGCTTAAGTAAGGTATATGCTAGATTTCAGAGCCTTAATATTTGAAACAAGTAACAGAGTTCAGTGATAATTTTTTAACATTTGTTACATATGGAGGTGATAAGTTACAAATGTGCAATACTGGGTGAAATCAAACATTAGAAAATGAATTTTACAGGTTTTTTCACTAGTTTTTATGAGAAAACTTAAAATTACATATTTGGCTTGCATTCATGGTTTTTAATATATTACTGTTGCTTAGGATACTAAGAAAGTTGCTGATTCCAAAAAAATTGAACTGATCAAAGTGTCCCACAAAGTTAGGGTAGGTACACAGGGCTACTCCTTAATATAATACCTGAAAGTGTCATCATCTTCTCTTAAACTTGGGAGCTCTATTTAAGTAGGTTTAGGTTGCATCCTGGAAGTTGCAAATGCTATGTGTGAATAGCTTCATGCTCTAATCCAGCAAATAGAATTTACCAAATCCTTTCCTTTCCTGTGCTTATTCCAAATATTTATAAATAGATGGTTTGTGTGAGGGCTTTGAAGGTAGCCTGATTAAAATAGGAAGTGGTAGAAATGGTCTCCCTTTCCACTTATAGCCTCACAAGTGTGTTGTTGAGGTCTTTGTGAATGTAGTCACTAGAAAGGCACACTTTATTTCTTAACCTTGAAGAATTGATACTTGAAAAGGGAGTAGCAATAACACATATAATAATACAACTCTGTTTCCAGTTATACTTTTTCTGCCATATAACCACTTCTATTTGATTCAGTGATTTTTATTTGTCCTAGACCATATTTTCTTTAGCTTTTCACCAAATATTTATTGAGCATCAAATAGCCTAGAGTTATTTTAGTGAATGAAATAGGACAGATGTAGCTCACATCCTAGACACTTACTATAAAGCTAAGTTGTAAATCACAAACCTATTATGTGATATTCTGCCGTGTGGCTTTGAATTATGATGTGTTGAGTTAACCTTTGACTTGTAAGATATTATATCTCTGGGAATAGTTGAAGCATTTGCCCCCTTGCTTTCATCATATTTCGCAATTTCTCCAGAAAATTAGATGTTTGTGATGGCAGGGAGGAAGACAACATAGCAGTATGTTTTCTCTTTTCTTAGTCTGTGTGAATAGGTGATTTTTCTCTCACAGACAACTCGGGCATGGAAACAATTTAACCAGTTGGAAGTGACTTTATTAAAAGTATTGCAATGATTCTGGGTTAGTTTTATTTTATTTATTTAGTGTTTTTCATAGTGGCAGTTGATAGCAGAACCTCACACTTGCCAGTCAGGCATTGTGCAAGTGAGTTATATTCTTCACCCTGAGAGGAGTTAATTTTAATTAAAATACGCATTTTAAGTCCAAAAGAGGAAATACTTTAATACTCAAATATAGAGCCTATACATAAAAAAACTGGTGAGATGTTTTTAAAAGTATTGTTTTAATAACTTTTAAATTTGGAGTATTATGTAGCACTTCTTAGTTTGCTTTCAGCCCTTGATTTTAATGTTATATCAACAGTCATAAGTTTGTGGCAGTGCTGTCACAGAGTGCTAGTGGGATGGGGTCAGTACATATTCCTGTCTCTTGACAAGGCTCTATTTCTCTTAGGAATTCACAGTATGCATTCCTGCCTGAGCATCATATGACTTTTCTTCTACATGACCAGGATGAATGAGGCATGCATACTTATGTCATCACTATTGGCATTACTTGAGTTCACTTTTATTATTCTTGATTTTCCTGTTCTCTAAATCCATACTAATAATTGGTTGATGTATTTTTTTTTTTGCGGGACCAGGGTTTGAACTCACGACCTTGCATTTGCCAGGCAGGCACTTGTGCCACGGAGCTATCTCCCTGGCCCCTGGTTGATGTATTAACAGTCCTACGTTTTGGTTTACTATGGAATTTCCTTCTAATTTAACTGTACTTTGTATTTTTCTTTTGGTACAAGGAATTGAACTCAGGACCTGTCACTTGCCAGATAGGTGCTTACAGTACTGATCTGAATCACTGTCCCAGTTGCTTTGTATTTAGATAAGTTTTTGAATATTGATTTATTTTCTTACACATTTCTAATTGGTTGTAGAGATTAATGGTTTTCATTTTCACAGGTTCATGCAGGTACATAATTTGCTTTGATAATTTTCATCCTATGCACATCCTCCTCACCCTGTCCTCCCCAGTGTCACATGTGGGGAGTGTAAAAGGAATATGTTGCTCATGTCCATTTCCCCTATTGCCAACACTTACACTCTCACTCTTCACTAGTTGTTTCCTTTTTCTTGTCCAGGCTGGCCTTAAACTCACTATATAGCACAGGCTAGGCTCAGATTTGTGAGCCTCCTGAAGTTTACACCTTTGATGGCTGCCTGCATTTTTACACTAATGTTGCAACATGTTTTTCAGGTTTTCAATTCAAAAACAGCCGAACTACTTAGTCATCATCAAGTGGAAATAAAACAGGAGTTTCCCAAAGAAGGGTATGTGTATTTTTTTAAACTTAATGCATAAGGACACATCATCTTTAATGGTTTGTCTTACCCTATGTGCCCTGTGAATTTGTAGGATAATCTTAGCCAGATTCCTTCTTGAGAAGACTTAAGATTGGTATTGCTAAAGAGGAGAAACAACTTTTTAGTTAAGCAAAGATATGTGGGTAATTGATGGCATAGGAATTCTTCAACAGAAAAAGGAGATAAAAGAATCAGGAAGACAGGTTTTATTTATTTTAATGTATTTTGTATAGGGTCTACAAAGTCTCACTGATCCTCCTGTTTTCAGCCTCTGAAGCACTGGGATTACAGGTGTGCATCACCATGCCCAGTCTCAATCACTATCTCAACACACCCTGGGGGTGGGGTCAGCATGGTATGCCAGGGATTGAACCCTGGTCCCTGCAGCTGCCTAAGCAAGTGCTTTAGTCTGCTCAGCTATGTGGCCAGCCCTTCCAGAGAATTCATAAAAGAAATGAAAGGATGGATCCATAGAAAGATTTACCCACAAATATTTATAGTCACTTTATTCACCCTTGTCTAAAATGTCTGTCATCAGTAGGATGGGTACCAATGGAATCTTTTTTAGTATTTATCAAAAAAGTAAGCTGACACTTGCAGCATGGATGAATCATATTGATATAATGGTGAAAAATACAAAAAAGTACATATTGTGTAGCTCCATTTATCTGAAATTCAAGAGTAGGCTAAACTAATGCAGAATGATAGAAATAAAAAGTGAGCTCTGTGATTGACTTGAAAGGTGCATGAAGGAACTTTGTGGAGTGAAAGAAATGTTTTTGTCTAGGCAGAGATAGTGGTTAGGTAGATATCTGCATTTGTTAAAATTTAGCAAATTATGGACTCCAGATCCATGCACTTCACTAGAATTGGGGCGCTGATATATTTTCTTGCTAGACTTGAAAAAAATAATTTAAAAGTAGGTAGAATATTTGCTGTTTATGGCATACTGTTAGTGAATTTTTTGTAAGTAATCAATTGTTGGGCTGGGGAGACAGTTCAGTAGAATAAGTGCTTGCCTGGCAAGTACAAGGTCCTGAGTTCAATCCCCAGTACCATTTAAAAAAACAATCGATTGTTGCATTAAAATATAAGGAAAGACTTTATTGAATCTTTTTCTTTACAATGTAAGGTATGGATAGGCTTTGCTTATCTAATTTTCTTTGATTTATGCACCAGCCACACACTCAGTAGGTAATATCTGCATAGAAATAAATTATATTTGTATTGCTGTCTTCTGGACTAACCAAATACATTCTTTTGTTAAAGATGGGTAGAACAAGACCCCAAGGAAATTCTGCAGTCTGTCTATGAGTGCATTGAGAAAACATGTGAGAAACTTGGACAGCTCAATATTGATGTTTCCAACATAAAAGGTATTTTAATAGAATATTTTATTTATGTGATATGACTATCAACAAAATTCATTAATTGATTATTGCAACTCATAATGAGTGCTTATGCCTTCCATTCTGGTGTGAGCTCAAGCATATGTTAGACAGGAATATCAGCTTCCTGTTTTCATGGAGTTTTTAATTTGGAGGAGGTGAGGGTGAGTAGAATGAAGCAGCTCAGTATAGGCTAGTTTTAGATGTTTGTAATGGTCCTTGCAGAGCAGAAAAACCAAGTGATAAGATGGAGCATGCTCAGTAGAGCTTACTTCAGGTTGGGTTTCTGAGGGAAGATTCCTTGAAGAGGTGACACTTGCTGAGATTTGCAAGGCTCAAGTAGGGATAGCCATATAACTGTTTGGAGGGAATAGTGTTTGCATATGCAAAGCCAAAGTAGGGATAGACATGTAACTATCTGGAGGGAATAGTGTTGTGAGAAGAAGCCTGGGACATTCCTAAGTCAGAGAAATCAACATGGCAACAGGAAAGTAAAAGGAGGTTGAAGATGCCAGGCATGGTGACACAAACCTATATCCTAGGCTGAGGGACCTGAGAATCACTGAGTTCAAGGCCATCCTCAACTAAATAGTGAGACCTTGTCTCAAAAAATTGTGTAAAAAGTGCTGGGGAGATAGCTCAGTAGATTAAGTGCCTGCTTAGGCAAGCTCAGGGACCACGGTTGATTTCCCAGCACCACATGCTTCACCGGCTCTGCCCTTGGCATGCTGAGGCAGCCACCGAGTCAGGTCATGGTGGTACACACCTGTAATACCAGCACTGGGCAGGCTGAAAATAGGAGGATCACTATGAGTCCAGCCTACATAATGAGACACTGTACCAAAGACATAGAAAAAAATTGGAGAAAAGGTTGAGGTGTGGGAATGGATAGTAGGGATTTATGTAGGAGCTGAAAACACAAAAGTGAGTGAGGCATTTTCAGCCACAGTTCCAAAGGACTGTAGATCTTAACATCACAGTTCAGGGGAGGGTTACTTAAAATCCAGAAACTTCACTTGTAAATTTTCCCTAAAATAATCATTTGACAGTATGTGATCTCTGAATTCTTAGTAGTTTTAATAGAAAATCTACCTACACTTAAGTTTGCTGCTTATTTTTTTTTTGAGATGGGGGGTCTCACTATATAGATTAGGCTGGCTTTTAGCACCTGCTAATCCTCCTGCCTCAGCCTCCTAGGTGTTGAGATTAGAAGTGTACTCTTTCTTCCTTAGTTTGATAGTAGGTAGAGAAGTAGAAATAGATGGTAATACTGTGATCCATATCATGTTGGCTTGAAACTTGTCACTCTTAGAACTTTCCTGTTTGTAAAGAAAAAAACTCCTTCAAAAGTAAAGACCACACATACTTGCCATGCATTCAGCAATTCCACAGAATGCCTGTTGTGTGGTAGGTGTGCTAGGGATACAGTAAAGCACAAATAGAGTCATGCATCTGAGGGTCAAGTAGGGGAGTAACAGCAGATAATGGAGAGTTGTGCCAATAGTGTAATTACTAGAGTTCTTACAGGTTTGAAGAGGCAGGGGTGAGGGGGTGAATGTAGCTCAGTGGCACAGCACCTGCCTCGCGAATGGGAGGTTGTGAGTTCAGTTCCCTGTACCAAAAAAAAAAAAAAAAGTTTTAAGAGAGAAACACCTAGGAGCAATTTCGTATTTTATAAATGTTTTTGTAAAGTCATACATGTATTAATTGCATTATTTTCTTCTCTGCATCTTAAGTAGAAGTGCTTTACAGCTCTTTTAAAGTTGTAGTCACCTGTTTAGATATGCTATAAATCAAAGTGATTGTTGTTCTTCCTTTCCCCCTCTCTTCTTTCCTCTTCTTTCTCTTCTCTTGGTTTGTTCTCCTCCTTCTCCTCCTCTTCTTCCTCCTCCCCTCTCCTCCACCTTCTCTTTTCAAAGTACTGGAGATTGAACCCAGAACCTTCATACTGAGCTATGCCTCCATCCCTACCTCTTTGTGTGTCACTTCTTTGAACTAGTCTTGAACCTCTTATGGTCTAAAAAGTGTGAACATGTAACAGGCACATTGGTGATAATTGCACAAAGTATTTCAGCTTGGTATTTTCTGTGTGACAAGTAAATTAGCTTTGTCAGCTGAAGAGTGCTGTCATTTATAGTTTTGCCCTGATAATCACAAAGAGTTGATCATATCTGACTGTATTTCTTTCACATATTCCCCTTTTTATTACCTTTACAAGAAATAACAATATGACAGTTTCAAAACACATTAGTAGTACATCCCAATATTTGTTTTTTTTTTCACTTTTTTTATTGTTTAAATTTAACACGGGTTATATTAAAAAACATCCCAATATTTGATGCAATATATATTGTTGTCTTTCTAGTAGTTATACAGAGCACAGGGTGTAGGCATGATAATTTTTCTAATCATTATTGGTACAAAAAATTTCTTCTAGGGCCCTGAGGAGATAGCTCTGTGGCACAAATGCCTGCCTGGCAAGTGCCTTGAATTCAAACCCTGATCCCACAAAACAACAACAACTACAACAGAATTTCTTCTCATTGAACTAAGAGAAAGGAGTAGTATACATAATCCAATGTTCCGTAATCGCAGTGGCAATGTGGCAATGTCAGAATGTGCTGATTGAAGCTTCCTACAGCTCAGCATACTAATCTAGCTTTACGTTTTATGAATGAAAGTGAAGATAGTTTCAGGTCTTTCACATATTCCTGTGTGTGTGTGTGTGTGTGTGTTTTGTGTTTTGAGACAGGGTCTCGCTATGCAGTCCAGGCTAGCCTTGAGCTCACTTTTTAGCCTAGGCTGGCCTAAAACTTGCAGGGATCCCTCCTGCCGCAGCCTCCTGAGTGCTGGGATTACAAACATGCACCGCCATGCCTGGCTCTTTCTTTCACATCCTCCTAATTTATTTGTTTTAGTCATCCTTGTCTGTCAAAAAGTTCACTGATTTCAGCTTATTAAGAGCAATGCCTTCTGAATTAAAAATCACTAGTAGTTCTGTTCCAAAGCAAGTAAGTGGGCTGCTTCTTTCCTTCTTAACTTAAGAGATTCTGTTTGCCTGTCACAGAATGTAAAGAATTACAAACTATCAGGAATTAGAATAAGAGATGCTTTCATTCAATTTCTTTTAAGTGATAGAAGCAAAATACAACCTCAATAGTTTGAAAGTTAAGACAAGAAAATTCTGGAAATAAGTGTTCTTGTATCTAAAGCAATCATTTCAACCAGTAAAGAAAAGAAAACCCACCAGGCATGATAGTGTTTGCCTATAACAGCAGCACTCTGAGAGGCTGAAGCAGGAATTAATTCTTGCTCAATCAGGGCAGCTTGGCAACATAGTCAGACCCTGTCTTAAAATAAAAAATAAAAAAGACTGTGGATGTATGTAACTCAGTGTGAAGGCCAGGGTTCAATCCCCAGGACCACACACACACACGCACGCACCCACGCACCCACGCACATACAAAAATTCACAGGCATTCTTTTAATGTCCTGCCTCACCCTAACATGCACATTCATTTCTGTTACCTCTTAGACTCAGACTTTGAAGAACTTCATCAAGTCACCCCATCCTCCAAAATAACTGTTCTACTAGCTGTGATACCTTGTTTGAAAAACCTGCTAAGAATTTAGTTCATGGTGCTGTAATTGAACTTAAGGCTTTGTATGTGCTAGGTAGGTGCTATATTACTGAACTACACTCCCAGAACCACAAGTGTCAAATATGCATCTTTATAAGGTTTAGAAAGCTTTATGTCCCTGCCTGTATAGTCTTTACAATAGGTATAGATCCTTCCTCTAAAATTCTTATTATTTTGCTGTTATGTTTTTTTTTTTTTGGTCAAAAATGTGTTCCTTTTATTTACTTCCTTGCTTGCTTGCTAATTTAGATATTTATTTTAGTTCTGGAGTTCAAACATAGGGACTTGTACACACTAGACAAGCACCCTTTACCCATAGCTACAACTCTGTTCCTGATTATATTTTGTAAAAAGTATTCATGTGGTAGGCTTGGTTGTGTATGCCGTAATTACAGTGATGCAGACAGTGGAGACCAGAGGATACCAAGTTTAAGGTGAACTAATGCAATTCACACAGATCTAGCTTAACAGATAAAAAATACCTCTTAGGGCTGGGAGTGTCACTCAGTGGCACAAGCACCAGCCTGGCAAAAGCAACATCCTGAGTTTGATTCCAAGTACTGGAAAAGGATTCATTTCATAATTACAAAAAGATAACAATTATTAATATCTTGAAGTATTTTCGAAGGCCTTTTTTCTAAGTATATTTTCTTTACTGGGATTAGAACTTTTATAGACAAGTTTAAACATTTAGTTAAATTTAACTTTTGGCATTTGGATGTTAGCTTTTAACTTGTTCAGTTTTATTGCTGACTTACTATTGAGAAAAGCATGCCTAAAAAGAAACGAATCTGCTAGATATAAGGAACACATTGCATTTTAGAAATGCTAGTGGTTATATCTACAGGTAAAAAGGCTTTGAAGCCAAAAAGGTATCTTTTATGCATGTCATATGCAATACTTCTAAACAGTGCAGATGAACTATGGTAGGGAATTATAAGCCTAAATCTGCTATTCTGAGAAAAATATAAAATTAAGATCAATTAAGAATGGCATACATGCTAGGATTAAGACTCAGTAATGTTATTCTTAAAATGCCTAAAAGATTTTAAGGAAAATGACAAGAGGTTAGAACATGGGAAAAGCTCAGATGCAGTGTATAAAACCTTTGTGTCCTGGGGAGGAATCCGTATTTAAAGTGTCTGTGGTGGGGAGAGAATCCAGAGAAGCTATTTCACTGGACTTTGATTATCTGCAAGGAAAGCAATTTTACTTGCCAGGAAGAAATGGAACAAAGATAAAGGAGGAATCTATGACCTAAGACTCAGGTAAAAATAACTCCAGATACTATTTTGAATCCTAATCAGGACCAGTAAAGAAAGGTAGCAGGGTGGGTATAAAGTAGTGAAGCAAAGATAGTGTCTCAAGGAGCAGCCAGCTGACTTACAGGTAAATGAATGTGGTAAGGAGACTTTCATGGACCATGAGTTTGCTGTAGTTCCTCTTTGTAAAGTTGTCACCTCCAAGATAGTACTACATTCACAATTCTCCACTGTAGGAACCCATTACTGAGTTACTTTCTGTGTTTTACTCAACTTAATTCCATTCTCCACAACTGGTACTCCACACTACACAATATTACAAGTGATAAGCTGCATGTGGTGGTGAATGCCTCTAGTTTCAGCACTCTTGGGTGGCCTGGAGGCCAAGATAGAAAGACATTAAGTTGGAGCCCAGACTTGGCAATCTAGTTCCTTAGCAAGGCCCTGTCTCAGAACAAAAAAGGGCTGGGGGTGCTGCCCAGCGTGAAGGACCTGGGCTCAATTTCCTAAACCTCACCTATGACAGCAAAATAATGATGACAGTAGCAGTAGGTACCATGTAGTAAGTACTTCCTATCTACCAGGCATGTGTTTCAATACTCATCACTGCACCCAACTAAGGTGGGGACATTTATTCTCCCCATTTTGTAGGAGACAAAACAGAATAGAATCAGTATTGGAATTTGAATCCTGGCTGTCTCCCCTCAAAGTCTAAGCACGAGTTCCCTGTTTCCTCCCCTTTCTTTTGAGACAGCGTCTATCTAAGCTGCTCAGACTGACCTTGAACTTGATCATCCTCCTGGATTTCAAAGTGCTATTTTGTGCTGGCTTCTTCCCCAAACTCTTGATCCTACTTGGGCTTGGTCCTATTTTAGCAAATAGCTTTGCCTACTACTTCATGGGAAGGCAGAGGCATTGGGACATTAATGCCTTCACATCCTGTCAGGAACCTCTGCTCTATTTCTTTGGTTACAGTGGAAGCAACAATCTGACTTTCCTGGGAAGGGGACTCCTCCCTCCACATGTGCTGCTGATCTCTACACATCAGGAGCATGTCCCTTTGATTTCTAGCCCAATCCTCCACTTTTCCTATTGATTCAATGATTGGTTGATTGTCTTTTTAAGGCAAGGTCTCACAATGCCATTCAGGATGCTCTTGAACTCATAAAAATCTTCCTGCCTTAACCTCCCAAGTGACGAAATTATAGGCATTTGTCTTAGTTACTCTACTCCTGTTGCTAGGACAAACACTGGACACTCAAAATGAGAGAAGGAAAGGTTTATTTAGCTCAGTTCGTGCAGGTTTTAGTCCATACTCAGCTGGCTGCAACGTAGAGAGGCACATGGCAGAAAATAACCTTTTATGGTGGCCAGCAAAGAGTAAGAGCAAAGGAAGAGGTAGCAGCAGCTTAACCAGCTAACTTCTCTTCCTTCCTTACATTGAAATTGCAGATTACCTGCCCCAGGGGAGGTACAGCGCCCCCCCACACACAATAATCAATCACAAATTCCAGGAGCTACCCCATGAACGCACGAGGCTTTGGGGGAACACCTATGCACAAACCATAACAGAATGCATTACCATGCCTGGCTGTTTATTTCTTTCTATGCCCATTTTTGTGTTCTCATTTTATAAATAACCTAGACGCTTTTCTCTTTGCTTAATGCCTCCTGTTTCTTGGAGGAGAATTTCAGTCACCTTTATATGATTATCAAATAAAGTGAATATCTGCATTGGTGGATGCTATTAGAGCAAAAGACCTGATGGCCATCCTTAGTTTTGTGCTGCTCAGAACATTGCTAAAGTACTGTGTTTTATTCTGGTTGTGTAGTTGAAATTATATGAACAATAATGGCATATTCTAGGAGCTATGATAGTATTTATTTAAATTATGCCATGTGGAAGTAGAGGCAGTTGAAAGTAATCCCATAATTTAGCTTAGACAGTAGAAGGGAAAACTTGAGGGATAAAATAGCTGTTTGGGGTTTTGGGAAGATTGACACGTGTACACAAGGCTGACCATATTTTTTATATCTCTGAAGATTGTAGCTAAGATTTGTAGCTGAAAGTTACAAGGAAAGCAATTTTATTTTGCTGTGGCATAGATGAAACCCAAGGACTTACAAGGCCAGCGGTTTTCAACCTGTGGGTCGTGACACCGGTGGGGGTCGAACGACCAAAACACAGGGGTCACCTAAAGCCATTGGAAATCATAACTGTAGCAAAATTACAGTTTTGAAGTAGTCACCAAAATTATTTTTTGTTTTGTGGTCACTGCAACATGAGGAGCTGTATTGCGGGGTAATGGCATTAGAAAGGTTGAGAACCACTGCACTAGGCTAATATAGCCCATGGACTTTTTAAATACTAAAATTGTCCAGTAGACATTGGTCTGCCATAACAGAGGTAGTGACCATCTTATCACTGGAAGTGTTTTCTGGGTGGTCATGTTACAGATAGCTCTAGTGGAGATGGAAACATAAAACGTGTTGTTGTTTACACAGGCTTTAAGGTCTGTCCAAATCTTAAACTCTGGAAGAGCTCAATCCTTTAGCCCAGTGTATTTGACTCTGGATACACATTAAAATCACCTTGGGAGTTTTAGGAATAAATACCAATGCTCAGATCTATCCCAGATCACATATTTTTTTTTATATTTTAATTTGGATTGTTTTAACCAAAGGTTAGACATTGGTATTTTTAGGAGCTCCCACTTGATTAAAAGTCTCACTAGTTTGGCTTGATATTTTATTTATAATAACAATTTGTTTGTTTGTCAGTTGGTTTATTTATTTATTTAGTACTGGCATCAAACTCAGGATCTTGTGCTCACCAGGCAAGTGCTTAAGACACTGAGCTATCTCCCCTGCCCCGTAACTATAAATATATTTAAATACCTAAGTCAGTTTAATGTGTCACTACATATTTATACCTGATTCAGACTGTTATGTGCTATGACATTATTAAAATATAAGAATAAAACTGAATTCTTAGCGACTCATAATATAAAATTACTCAGCATGATGGATTTTTGTCTGCGGTTATTTTCTTAAAAATGTAGAAATTTGCACACACATGCAGGTAAGTAAATTTCTTGTGATAATTGTTAAATAAATGAGGTTGGTCTGCTCAGAATAATAAATTGGTTAGTATAAACTTAGACAGCTTTTGCATTCCGTAAGGCATCCTAAAAACCTTTCCTGTGCATGTTGACCTTGCTCCATGTCACTATGCTGGTTGTAAAGTGGAAAGTGTATGGAGAAATAAAAAGAAAAGCTTGACATCTTGTGTTCATTTCTCTTCAGGACCATTTATGGAAAATAAATACCACTACATATGTTTTAACTTCTAAATTGTTATGCTTGGTTGTGTTGATAATAAAAGATGAGAGCTATTTTCCTGAAGTGCTACTGTAGTTAATTTGCTCTTCCCTTCTGTTTATCATTTTTTCTAAAGCTATTGGTGTCAGCAACCAGAGGGAAACCACTGTGGTCTGGGACAAGTTGACTGGAGAGCCTCTCTACAATGCTGTGGGTAAGCTGTCTTGCATGGCAGTCCAGTACAAGACCTCAGTCCCCTTGCTGGTGTGGTCATACAAAAATACGTTGCTAAAAAAGCACATGGTCACATTTCTGTAATTGAGTAGAATGGGCAGAGGAGGCATCTAAGCAATTAACTGTTATATGTTTATAACATTTACACCGTATTTATTTACTTATTAAATGAATTGTATCCCTGTTCTCTTCTTTGCTGATTATTTGCTTTGTATATGAAGGGAGATAAGGTGCACATGGGAGATAAATCCCAGGCCACACTGTGCTCTGCCTAAGCAGGTGCTGTAATTCTAGTGCGTTGAGCTATCTGTCTGGCTCTTGGAAAATGATGTTGTAAATTTATAGTTCTTAAAAGACTTTTGGGACCTGGAATATATAGCCCAATGGCACGGGCACCTGCTTGGCAAGCTCAAGGTCCTGAGTTCAATTCTTGGGACCAAAACAAAAAATAAAAGACTTGTCTTTCTTTCATACTGAGCAGTGAACCCAGGGCCATTTTTTTCTTCTGTGCTTTTTTAAAAATGAGATCTTGCAGTTTCCCAGGCTGTTCTTGAACTCCTGGGCTCCAGTGACCCTTTCACCTAGGATTCAAAAGTCATAGGACTACAAAGTTGCACCACTGCCCAGCTAGAACCAGCTGATTTTACTTTATAGCTATTTTAGTAATGTAGTCACTTTAATAATGATTAGAAGGAAATACCAAAACAGAAAGTATGAAAACGATACATTGTAAGAATAGCGTGAATTCCTTGATAATCATCTTTATAAAATTGAGATATCTAAATATTGTAGTATTATAAGTGTTGGGAGCCCTGATGCTGAAATTGATTGCATGTGGGAGGATGAGTGCTCATTGCCTAAAGCAGTCAAGCTACCTCAGTCTTGAGGAATCCATGCTGCCTGGACATGTGGGCTGTTAGTCACCAGGCAACCTTGTGTCTTATAACTTTGTAAAAGCATAAAGGCCCTTACTATTCTTCGGGGTCCTTTACCAACCAGGTAGAAGAGCCACCACCTGCCCCAGCTCTTACCTTCTTGTCTGTTTTTCCTTCATTCCTGCCACCATTTCTCCTCTTGTACAACGGATCATACTGAGAGACCAGGCCATCCCAATAAGAAAACATGTAGTATGTGTTTCATACTTGATTTTTTTTGTGTGTGTGTTACTTGGGATTGAGCCTAAGGGCTTTATTATTTAAAGAGTCTGGCTCTTTAGTTTTTATTTTTAGACAAGTTCTTGTTATGTCACCAAGACAGGGCTCAAACCTGTGATCACTTCACCTCAGCCTAGCAGAGTGCTGGGATTATAAAGTGTACTACCATGCTTGGCTGTATTTGTGATAAAAGAAATACATAGTAATAAAATGTCAAGGAATTGCAAGCAAAGATCCTGTTACACAAAAGTGTATCTTTTAAATTTTTTTGTTTTCTTGAGTAGTACATTTTGTATTTAAGGCAGAATATTACAATTTCATGACAACAGTATTTAGGTGAGTCCCTCCTGCCTCCCTTGCTCCTTTCTTCCTCTTTTCTTTTCTTTCTTCTTTTATTCCTAAGGATTAAACATAGGGCGTTCACTCTGAGCTACATCTCCAACACTGTTTTAATTTTTTTTATTTTGAAAAATTTTTTTTTATTTTGAAACAAAGTCTCATTAAGTTGTCCATGCTCCTGCCTCAGCCTCCTGAGTAGTTAAGATTACAGGTGTGAACCATTACTTTTCTTTTTTTGTCTTTTTGAGACAGAGTCTCACTATACAGTTCAGGCTGGCCTTGAGCTCACTTTGTAACCCATGCTGGTCTTGAACTCAGGGATCCTCCTACCTCAGCCTCCCAGTTGCTGAGATTACAGGTGTGTGCCACCACACGCGGCAGGCAAAGGGATTATTGAAGGAATGGAGGAATACACTGAAGGTGAAAATGTATATTCATATTTCACAAAAGAGTGATTAATCAAATTTGAGACAATATGTTGACTTATTTTTGGTATTAGGAATTGAATTCAGGGCCTCATACATGCTAGCAAGAACTGTAGAGTTTTATTCTCAACACTTTTTTGAATTTTATTTTGAGATGAGGTTTAGTAAGATTCTCAGGCTGGCCTTGAATTTGTAATCTTCTTGCGTCTTCCTCTTTCATAGCTGGGGTTACAGGAGTGTATTTCCACACTGAGCTATTGGTTTACTATTTTTAGTTGAACTGGCAGTGATAATGCTAATTATGTACTAACTGCTATTACTGTGGTATTGTATTAAATGTTTTATCAAAATCCTGTAATCTCAAAAAGCCTGTGATGTTGGGGTTTTCTTTTTGTCTTATTTTTTATATTGTTATTTTCATTTTTTGTTTTTCTTTTCATACTGGAAACTGAACTTAGGACCTCATGCTTGCCAGGCAGACACAGTAGTCCTGAAATACCTCCCCAGCCCTATACATTAATTATGGAAAAGGCCTATAACATGCCCACTGCCGCATGGCTTTAAGTTGAAATAAACTCACGGTTTGCACATACACTGCCTCTAACTCCAAAGAATGTGTTATCATTTGTTTAAAAACCATGCATAGTAATAAAGACTGGCTAACACTGGGCAGCTTGGGATAAAATAGTGTTTCGAACACACTGGCATACTGAGAACAGATAGAAAGACATAACAGAATTTTGAGATACTAAGAGGCTATCAGGACAGTGATAAAATGTGGTACCAAAATCCAATAGAAAAAGAATGCCCAGAGACTGAAATCTGTTGTTTGGTACTGCTTATCCCATAGAGATAGCCCCAGGATCTGCAAGAAGGATCTGAAAAGCTAAGCAGCACTTTCACAGGTTTATGAATAAAGACAGGAAAGAAAAAGTGGTGTAAGGGGCTGCCAAGGACTGGGGTATTGATAAAATCCCAGGCTTTGCATTGTCACTGTAAAGGGCCAAGTACTAAAAGTAAGGTAAAATAGAATAGTACCGATGTTCTCTGGAACTGAAGCCTAGATTAAAATAATGTGATTCTTTGAATTAAGATTATTTGAAATTACTAATGGGAAACTTTCTGAAATGGAAGTAAATCCTTTCTGGAGGAAAACAAGGTCGAGTGTCAAGTTAAAATTAACACACACACACACACACACACACACACACACACACACACACA
>PVJA010034994.1:6661-22248 GCA_004027025.1 Myocastor coypus
TACATAAACACATCTTTTCCCTTCTTTCTTTTGTCCTTTTCTTTATCCTACTTTTTCCTTCCCATTGAAGAAATTCTTTCCCATTCACAGTCTGTTTTTTTTTATTTTTTAAAGAGAGTACAAATTAGAATTAAAACAGAAAAAATTACAAGTGATAAAATATTTCACTTAACAAAATAATATGCAGTTGACAGTGTTTGTTGTAATACATAGTATTGTCTTTCAACCAGTTATTCATATCATCACATATATGCATGTAAATTGGGAGAAGAAAAAAAGAAAGAAATGTGTAAGAAATTAAAAAGAGAAAAATTACAACCAATTGAAAAAAGGAGATAAAATAAATTAAGTATTCTCTGCTCCTTTCCACAGAGCAGCAGAAATGTACAGTACCGCTGTCCCAACCATCCTGCTTACATACCTACGTGAATCTCTTTCCCTGGCTCCATCTCCTGTTCTCCTCAACTCAGTAACTCTTTCCTTTTGAGTAGTATCCATTTTACCTTTCAAATTTTATTTTTCAGGTTCTCACACTAGCAAGACAACACAATGTTTGCACCTATAAGTCTGGTTTATTTCACTTACAATTTATACTTGCACCCATTCATCTACAAAAGCCTCAAATTCATCTTTTCTTATAGCTGAGTGGAGATCTCATGCAAGCAAGCTTTTCCCCTCCGACATATTTTTCCAAAAGAACTGAAATCATCATAACACAGTGATACATGTGCACCCATATTTATAGCAGTATAGTTTTTCATAGCTAAGTCTTGGAAGAGCCCAAATACCCACCAACTGAAGAATGGATAAAAAAAGATATAGGGTTTTTTTAGTGTGTTTTAGAACAGGGACTATAGGATTGTACTACACGTACTGGGCTCATAATGATCCTCCTGTTTTCAACCTCTCAAGTGTTGGGATTACAGGCTTGTGCCACCACACCCAGTCTCAACTGAATCTTAACATGGCCCAGGGGTGAGGCCAGCATAGCATGCCAGGGATTGAGCCCTGGTCCCTACACCTGTCTAAGCAGTAGCTTTAGTCCGCTAATCTATTTGGCTGTCCCTGATATGGTATTTTTATAACATGTTTTACTATAATAATTTATAAATGTAGATATTCAAACTATTTTTCTATCAGTTCCCATATTTACATATTAAGGTACTAAGGAAAGGATATTGCTTTCATTCTGAATAGTATATAAAGGAACTGTAATCCATTTTCATACTAGCAAATGGTGATCTTTTGTTAAATAAATGCCTGAGGGATTTCCCTTGACTTTTGTATCTGTGAAGATTCTCTTCTGTACAACAACACAAGCCAACCAAAGGAAAGGTGTCTATGGAGGAACCAAATGTTCTTCAAGTTAATTTGATTCCCTTGAATACACACCAAAGACCCCTTTATACAGCCCATACAAGGCTTCCAGAATCAATCATGTAAGGGTCTTCTGTATTGGCAAGTCTGAGACACAGACATTAAGGTTTAAAGACCATTTCTCTCCTCCTCCCAAAAGACTGGTTGCTGGTGTCTGGACACAAGTTGAGCATTAAAGTCATCGTTTTAAGTAAAAAGGCCCCTTTGATCTGGTTTAAAAACATAAACAGAAGACCCTTTGGCCAGTCTGAATTTGACATGTATCCTTTGATTCTGTAAATAACCAAATTTCAGCATACTGTGTCTTATAACCACAACTGCAGACCATGGGTGATGCAAGGTTTTGTTATAAGAGGACAATTTGCTTTTATTAAGCAATATTTCCGAACAATGCAGCTTTTTTCTGAGAGACCTGGAATGTTCTTTCATCAACATAAGTATTAGCCATTTCTTTTGCTAATCCACCTCTTTAAAAGACCTTACTTTTCACAAAGAGAAGAGTGGAGGAGTGTTTTCAAAGTCACCAAAATCAAAGTTATTCAGGTCTGTTTAGTCCATGCTTTTTGGGCACTGCGGCTTCTTAGCATAGAGTGACTGCCAAAATCACTTCACCATGGAGTCCTGAGGTCATGCTGTTGTCTGACTGTCATTGCTTTCAAAAGTGCTAGGTCTAGAAAAAGAGAGGAAAGTGGAAGATGCAAAGAAATATTTGTATTTGAAGTTAAGAAAAGAAAAGCAGTGAGCCTACTTTTGGGGGGCCTTTTGGCCTCTTGGTGTGTAAGCTCTGGGGCTCCAAAGAAGTTTTAACCTTGAGACCAAGCCTTCTAGAACAACAGCATTATTTCTGAACTTACAGGGAGAAATGTATTTAAAGCCCTTCCCCGGAGGGAGTTGCAAAAGTTGGAGGTTGTTTCACTGTCATGGTCAATTTGTACTTAAGAAAGTGCAGAAGATGGGATCTTTGCCCAGGGGACTTCCTAAGAAAGACAGAATCAACCTATTTTTAAAGGAAATGAACTTAAGAACTTGGACTCTGTGATACTATCAGTGGGGGAGTGAATGTCCCATAATCACTTCTGCTAATTATTGTCCCTCTGACAAAAACTGCCAGGAACCCAGAGTCCCTGACCCATGTTATTCACTTTGTCCACATAAAGACCCTCACTGAACTTCAAAGCCAAAAGTTAAATCGAAAATGTAATTATGCATGGGGTATTGACTTCCTAATGTGGCAATTTTAGCTCCTCTTATTCCCATTTTAATAGTATTAATTTCTAAAATATTTGTGTCTGTGATGAATTGCCAACTGGTGGTCAAGTTGTTCTATAGCTAAAATGAACTACAGCAGTGCTGGGTGTGGGAGGCCCACCTGGGAGTTGTCCACAGCATAAAAGGCAAAACCAGAGAGGCTATTGGAGGCACGGGGAAGCTGTTGGTTCTCTTGGTTATCTTGCTGGATGACCTTGTCATGCTGGCTTTATTCGGGTACTTGATTGTTCTCATCAAAGGATGAGGAACTTGGGCCTTGCTGTTGCTAAGAGCAGTCACAATTCATTTTGGGGAGCCCTGGTCCTTACTTTGAGCATTATTCCCTAGCTCCCGAAGAGAAGGTGGTGCACTGCTTAGTCTCGTGGAGAATCTTGTCACACTGGCTTTCCTGATGGGAACGCAGCTTTCTTCAGTATCAGAAGACCTCAGGACCTCCCTGTTGCTGAAAATGGCTGTGGTTACCTTGCGGGGAGCTCTGGTCCTTACTTTAAGGTTTGCTTCCTGGATCTAGTTCAGATGCCTCTTCTGGCTCCCACAGATCCTTCATTTCACTGGCATAGACTTCCCAGCTGCCACCACTGACCTTTAGGACTTGTCAGTACAGATCTGATGTATGAGATGTTGTACTGGGCTCTAGGCCTCCAGCTGTATTTGTAAGTCCTGTTATGAGCTCTAGGTCTTCAGCTAGACTAACACAGTGTATTAGGATCCAGGCCCTCAGCTGCATAGAGAAAAAGGATTTCCTGCACTCATCATAGGTGATTCTTTGAGTGACTCATTATAAAATAATCTTAATGTGTCCTGTATTGTATTGTTCCTCTTGCAAAAACCTCAAGTGATGACAATATCTTTCTCAAATACTTATTAATACCAAGTTGTCACTTGATATAATGGATGGAGATCATTCAATCTTTTATTTTCAGAACTTTTTAAACAGGCTTTCCTATAGAAGCTGGTTAGTAAATCATTTACCAAGTTTTCATTTTGAAAAGTTAAAAGCTAGGGAATGAAGACATACATTTATTTGCACTCACAACTAGATTGTAATTACAGAACATATTATTCTAAATAACAGAGCAGCGGCCATACAGTAGAGAAATGAGAGCCATATCATGCTGCCCCACGTTTATCCATGTGGTAAATGTTAGGAAGTTGATCTGTCAATTGTAGACACCTGCCTGAATAAATAATGCATCATAATACTTTCATATGTATATTTATCTCATATTCTAACCAAGATAATATGTTACAGTATTTTCCAAATGGTAAAGATCTATTTACATAAAAGCTATATGAAAAACTGCAATTTTCTCTGTTCTTCTAGTAGCAACCAATTTTATCTGCATTTAGCTTCTTGAGACTGGATCTTGCAGCATTCTCAGCTGGCCTAGAACTCATGATTCTCCTTCTTTGACCTCCCAAGTGCTAGGGTGACAGACATACCCCTCCACGCTCAGCTATTAGCCATCTAAAATTGAAACCAGTGAAGGAACGTCTTACAGAGAAGGTAGATCGCTATATTTTTCTAGAACTCTTCAAAGTATTTCTACCAAATAATATGTAATATGGACCTAACATCACCTTTGTGGTGCTGATATATATATATATATATATATATATATATATATATATATATATATATACATACATATTATGGCCAGCTCAGCCTGCCCTGGGAGTGGGACTGGTGCACCATGTGGTGCCAAGGATCAAACCATGATACCTACAGCTGCCTAAGCTTACCTAGACATGTACTTTAGACTGCTGAGCCATCTTGCCAGCCCTGGTGCTGTAGTCTTATTTCTATACTAATGAGGAAAAATCAGTGGCCATCTCTAGTCACTCCTCCAAAGCAACAAATAGTATGACTGGACCTCTTAACATCATCTGTAACCAAAAGTAAGGAAACACTTTAAACATAGGTTTATGTTCTGTTTTCAGTATTAGATTCTTAGCACAAAGGGTCAGAGTTCCAAAGAAAACAGAAAGACCTTTTGAACTGCTGAAGGAATCAAGTTTGCCTCTGGAATCCAGGAACTCTCCTGTGCCTATTTGCTGACTGGCCCCACAGGTCAGTTCCATATTATCCCTTGGCATTTTTTCCAGGTGTTTACATGTAGCTTCCTTGTGTCCTTTATAGGGCCTCATCTTCAGGACTAGACAGAGCAGTTTTGGCAGAGACAGAGAGAGAGAGAGAGAGAGAGAGAGAGGTCTAGAGGAAGGAGACAGCAAATGACCTCCTGGAGCTTGCAAGCAAGAATATGGAAAAAGAGAGAGAATGGGAGCTCATAAGAGCGTTAGAGAATATCAGAGTAGCCTCCTCAACTCACTTTCCCATGTGGGCCACCTGATGTTAGGAAAAGGAGAACAAAAGAAAGAGAGGTAGAAGCTCAACAGGACATCTTCAGTTTAGAACAAACTTGAGAGCCACGACTCTAGCACTGAGACCAGACCACATCCTTCCCTACAGAGTATGGGGTGGCTTATGGGTTCTTGAGAGGAAGAGGTAAATGAGAATTCAGTAAAAGGGAGTTGTGGCCAGAATAAAGATTGAAAAAGGAAAATGGCTGCCCAAGGCTGAAGCTTGGGTATGTACAGGGAATAGTGGTTTGTATCAACGGCATGGCTGTTAGTGAGAGGAGCCACTGAGTGCAGTTGCCCTGGCATGCACGGCGGATAGAGTGGTCTCTGATAAACTAGGATGCAGTCGTCACGTTCCTTCACTAGCCACTATTGTGACCCCACCAGCTGTCTGGATCGCTTTCTTGGATGTCAATTCCTGGCTCTCTAAGATAAGAGGATCGAACACATGATCAGGAAAAATACTTCTGGAACTGTTGGTCTGTGTTTATTTAGGCAATTATAAGGTACCTATGCTTGTTTGTAATAAAAACACAGGCATCATTAACTGAATCTGTCCTCTATGAAGTCATCTTCGAGCTACTACAGAAACATTTTTGCAGGTGTTTCCAGTATTACGACACTAAATAGAATGTTTTCATTAACTTTTATGTAAAATTGATAAAATAGAAACACACGAAATTCATGAGGGCATACCTAAAAACTAAATTTGATGATATCATCAAAAATATATCCATTTGGTTCAAGGATTTACCTCATCTTCAAATAAAAATAACACTATCAGAAATCAAATTTAATTTCCTTAAAATAAATAAATGTATCAAAATGTTTTCTAAACAAAGCTTTGGAGAAGTAAAACTCAGAAGAGAACCTCCTAGTAAGAGACAAGATCCAGAGGAGAGACCATGAAGAATAAAACAGAAGAAGGACCTGCAAACCTGGCTTTTCCCTGAGGTTGATCTGAATTATAGAAAAAATCAAAATCTTCATTTGTTTCTTTTTTCTAAGCTCAATTATCATCCTGTCAACAGAGCAAGAATATGCATATGCAGCTTCTGCCTCAACTATAGTCTGGCTGGCCCCGGGTTAAGGGCTGAACGTGTTTCTTAGCAAAATATTTTCTTGCATAATTGGCTGGTGCACATGAACTAATTAGGGCCTCACCCCTGCCAGCAGGAAATTTCAGAAGCATGGTCTACACATGGAAAGTCTGGTTCATGTGTGAGGGTTAAAACACCTGCAATGAGTATGGGAAAGGGGGGTTTCAGCAAGTCTAGAGAGAAGGCCGATGTGTCCTATTCCATGACATCATTGGTTAAGGGCTGCACTGCAGGGCCCCAAGTCATGTTCCCCGTATGATGGAATGGAAGAAGTGATCACACAGTGGTTTAATGGGTTCCTGAGCAATAGCTTTAAATGTTATGGAGTGTCAGAAGAGTGATTCCAAGGCAGAAGCAAATGAATGCAGCCATGTGGATGAGCCACACAAACACTGAAGCCAGCAGCAGAACTATTATCTCAGATGAAAGAGGTTTTCTGTGTTGAAAGCCTTCTCAGATACTTACATGTAAGACTGATGAACAGGATATGAAGCTCCATGATAGCCACCAGAGATGACCTCCTCCGTCACCGACAATCCACCTTTGTCGTCAGATTCTGCCTTCTACTCATGTGGCCTTGGCTAAATGCACTTATTCTAATTTCCTATGGTTAACCCAAAGCTGTGTTGAGAACATGCTTATTTTTCTTTTTTTTTTTTTTTTACCTATTTCATCATCTTTGTGAAAATTCTGCATGCTTTTTACAAATACTTAAAGCAATCTAGAAGCCTTCAAAATATAGATGACAAATCACCAAATCCCTGACAGACAGAAAAAAAAATCTGTTAAAACATGGCAAACATTCTTCTAGATTTCTCTCAGGTTCCAATGGATGAATGAGTGGATAGATGCACAGATGACCAGATAACGTGCTATTTTTATGTCTGTGTGGTATTTAATTCCCTTGAATTTAGCAGAAATTGAAAATTAAAGTGACATTAAAGGAATTGCTGAGTACTAATTTTTAAAAAATATACTGCATAAAACTAAGCATTATATTTAAAAGATTTATGCAGACATCCATGTAATACAATAAAGGCTAAGAAATTCAAAAATTTCTGTTGAGTTTCCTAAATTCCATGTCCTTTATCTCCATTACTTTTGCAATAATCATTCCCTTGCTTTCCTGTACTGGAAGTCATTCTTAAAAAAAAAAAATACTATGTATTTAGGTTTACCTATTTGGATATGATATGTAGGGAACCACACTATATTCATTAGTGTGTGATTTAATTCCTTTGTTCATGATTATATGTCTAAGATATGTCTGTGTTTAGTGGAATTACATTTATGTTTAGTGTTGTATATTTTATTATGTGAACCTGCTGTCATTTATTTATCTATTCCTCTTATAATGGTCTCTGGTTTCCATTTTTTAGTCAATGCAAATCATGTTTCTATGGATATTCTAAGATATGCTTGCTGTCTATGTGCAAGAAAGCTTGGGATATGTACTGTAGGCTAGGATTGCTAGGTTGTGCACTATCTAAACATTTTACTTTTACAAGTAAAATCATATATATATGTATATATATACATATATATATGTATATATATGCTTTATTTATTTATTGGATACATGGTCTCACAACCAACACAGGTCAGACTTAGAGTAATCCTCCTTCCTCAGCCTCCCCAGAGCTGTGATTGCAGGTTTCAGGGCTGACACAGCATGCCCAGAGTTCCAAGACTGACACAACTAGTGGTACAGGGAATTGAACTCAGTCATGTGCTTGTCCTTGCCAGGTAGAAGCTTAGACTACTGAGTGGTCACCCCAGCCCCATGTTATGTATTCACTAGCTATATATTTCATATTATGTATTTATTGTTATCTGTTTCTGCCTCTGTTAATAGTTCTCATTAAATGTAAAATATTTGATCACAAAATATCATCTACTTTTCTGTTGGGTTCTGGGTATTTATACAATATGGATTCATAAGAGATAAAAATAAATGATTGACAGACAGAAATTGACACCTAGATTATACCTTCTAAATATTAATTTGCCAGTTATTAATATCCTTTCTTTTTAAATTTATCTACACTTTGCTCTATGATTCCAGAGGTTTGGATGTTAGCTACTTCAATATAATGAACTGGCCCCAAAACTAGCAAATTAAAATTACAACTATCTACTTTCTCCCACTGTTTGTAGGCCAAGATTTAGCTTAATCCTCAGCTTGAAATCCTCTCATAAAAAGCTTCAATCAGTGTGTTATCTCCAACTTGTAATTTCATCTTACAGCTTAAACTGAGGAAAAATCACCCTGAAGCTGACTCAGTGGGGAGACAGACTGACTGGAAAAGACCAGCACAGCAGTATCCCAGGATATTCAGAGCTCCACCTCTCAGGAGCCAGATGTAGAACTTCTCAAGGGTTCCCATGAGATGTGGAAGGTGTAAAAGAGACCACATGCCACAAGGAACCCACTATAGTGACATTTCATACTCCCAGAACTGGTCTTATTGCACCAACTCAGAGTAATGTACCAAGAAGGCAATGTCCTTGCACTGAGGCTGGGACTCCAGCTCTAGCACCCCTAAACCAACCAGAGACACCACTTGGCAGAGCTCTGAATTCGGGCTCCTCCAGGCCTTTGGCCAGCTTCCAGCACCTGATCATTTCACTGTTTCCTTGGTCCTCACTCCTCCCCTAAGGGTAGTGATTGCCCCTTGCAGAGACTACCTCCACCTTACCTTGGTGCTTTCTTTTCACTTCTCAGGCCTTTTACTCGGATTTAACCAGTTCCCTATATTAAAACAATCTCCTGTTGAAATAACCTACATGTTTTTTGACTGGTTCACTGATATAATATCCTACATTGAGGGCTTTAAGTTAGAACTAAAAGTATCCTTTGCTTCAAAGACTGACAGCTTAGTGGGAAAATAATACAAAAGCACAAATACTTATAACACAGATAGAAATTGAGTGGTTTTATAATAAATTGCAAATAAATGTTTTAGAACTTTGGTTCTAGCAGGCTGCTCTTGGCTAGGCAAGTCAGACAGTCTTCATAGAGAAGGGAAGATTTTAGGTAGACTGTAAAGTGTACTTAGACCTTAAAAGGAAGGGCAAGCATGCTAAGAGAAGGGAGTGGTAAAAGAAAGGAAACGTTATAGTAAACAAAGTTAGAAATCCAAAGATATATGAGAGGAAAACTAAGTCTGGTCCCCACACTAGTGCTGTCAGGAAAAAAAAATACTGGGAAGCACAAAAGAAAATCACAAGAGCAGTTTGAAATTATCTGCTAGCTGACTTTAAAACAAAAATGAGAAAAGAGTATGCTGAGCCATAAAAGGCTCTAATCAACAGCTTCCAACATTGCCAGTTTTGCCAATAACCCACTGCAATTATGGAACATTTGACTATGTATACAACTGCCTCTTAGATCAAAGAGAAGAAATCTATTGTGCTAATAACTATTAGAAAATGTAACGTGTCTACACCCTGTGCTCTGTATAACTACAATGAGGATAACAATATACATTGTATCAATTATTGGGAATGTACTACTAAGGTGTTTTGAAACTGTCACATTGTAATTTCTCATTAAAAGTAATTAAAAGGATTTAAAAAGGAGAAAAGAAATAACATGAATTATATCTTGTTTGATTGACCTAAAATATTTATCATTTCAAGACTGGTTGTGGTAAGGGACACCTATAATCCCAGCACTGGGAAGGCTGAAAACAGGAGGGTCACTCTGAGTTCATGCTGTGTAACGACTCGGTACCACATACATTTTTTCAGTAAGTAATACAACAGCTCTTAGAGAAATATTTTATGTTCTCATTCTTAGGCTGCGTTATTTACTGTGTGTGTCCTTAGAGTACTTCTCAGTGTAGACTCGGTGCACTTCCAGGGCTCGGGAGTCACACAGATAGTGTATGCCTACTCTGCTGCACGGTGTGGCGCTAGACCATGGGAAACCATGCAAGATTTCTGAACAACAAATCAGTATTGTCAGAGGAGCACTCTGGAAATTTTTAACATGGAAAAATATTTATTCAATGGAAAGTATTTATTGAACACCAAAAATTAGTAATAATAATAATTAGGGAGCTATCATATACAAAATAAAAACTGTTTAATAAGCCAAGATATTTGGGATATTTTTAAAGGCCAGAATGAGATGCTCTACTTTAACAATGTCTTCTATTATCTTAAAGCTCAGTTGAATTTTTTAACTGCAGTGAAAAATTATCGAGTTTCCAAGAATAAATTAAACAGAAAAACTTTGTATTTTCTAAAAAGTATTCTTTTTAGAAAATCCAAAGACAGTAAGCTGCATTTGGGATTTATGCTTCCTCAATGTTAGGATGTGTCTATCCTCCTACTAATCCCCTCCCCTAGAGACCTTTAATATGGATAATTACTGGCATTCCTACTGAAATGATAAAAATACAGGAAATGTCATTTTAATGATTCTGGGTTTCAGCTTTTGCAGGCTATAAGATTTAAATGAGAAATATTTACAAGTGGAGTATGTTCTCCCCTAGGAATTGATTTGGTTCACCTGGATTTATGGATTTTGTCTGTTTTCCATTCCATTTTATAAATGTTAAGCTGGCTATTAAGATAGAAAACATACATTGGTAATGCATGGCGTGGAAGGAGAACTGTGCTCCTTCCACAACCAGCCACACTAGTGTTGCATTTTTTGTTTAAATCTTGGGGGATATATCATGAGACTTTGTGCCTCTCTTTCTTTTAAATATTTACTTATTGTTTTACAAAAGGAATAACTTTATAATTTCTATCAAATTCCTTTTCAAATCAAGACAGGTATAAACAACTTTCAATCTTTCATAAGCACTATTAAAAGGGGCTGGTGAGATAGCTCCATGGCACAAGTGCCTGCCTGGCAAGTCCAAGGTTGTGAGTTTGAACCCCAGTCTCACACAAAAAAATTACTTGGTAATTCAATATATTTGAGTGGATTCCACAAATGTGCTTCTTATTCTGGGCATGGTGGCACATGCTGTAACTTAAGCATTCTAAGAAGATAAGGCAGGAGAATCAAAACTCCAAGCCCATTCTCAGCAACTTAACAACTTAGAAAAATGTCACCCTGACTTAAAAAAATGGGCTGGTATGGTCAGGCACTGAGGCTCTGGGCTCAATCCTCAGAATATAAATACATACATACATACATACATACATACATACATACATACATAGCCAGCGCTTCCTGGTGTAGGGTGAGGTCACTTGATTGTAACAAAATAGAGAAATCTACTTCCCATTGCAATCTCACTAACATGGCTAGATAACGTAAGACACGGCCTTGATTGATGGTAGTGAGGAAATAGGAGAGGGAAGAATAAAGAATTACGAGTAGCTGCTAAGCATCAAAATGCTTCATACATGTGAGGCTTTGTTTTATACCTGATGTTTGTTTCCATACACAATTTCCACACATGTTTGGGGATAAGTAAGACCACGGGGTGATGGTTCAGCAGAGAAACGTGATTGATAAGCCTTCCACTAATGCCTACAGATGAAGAGAAATTTGGGATAAAGGAAGTTAGCTGCAGTGCAAATCCAGCATTTGCCATGATGCCAACAGAGACTGCGCCTTCCATGATGGCTTCGCCTCAGGTTTTCATATTTTCACAGTTGGCTGTGCTTGGCTATGACCCTCTCTGAGAGAGAATCACAGAGTAGGTGTGAAAAAGGAGTGCCCCATGGACATGATGGACTTGAGGTTTTGCAGGGCGAGAGGACCATGACCGAAAGAAAAGAGATATATGCGGGTAGGGAAGACATATTTCAGAGCTCAGGTAACCAAAGGGATGATGGGGCAAAGGCACTGCTGGGAACTGCATGGAGAGGAGAGAACAAAGCAGGGACAGAGCTCTGGGGTGAGTGACTCTAAGGGAAGGGAAGAAGAGACAAATCAAGGATTGTGGGAGTGTCAAGAGCCACCTCTTTCCCCATCCACATCTGTGTGACTTGTTTGCATCTGGGCTGCAGAGTGGGATCTGACAGCTGCTCACCACTCCATGTCACTGCCTGAGACCTCTGTATCCAAGGAACTCATCCTGTGAGCCCAAGGCATCATGCAGGTACTGAGAATTCACATAGTTGAGTTTAGGGGGACAGGTAACCCAGTTTCCCATTTGCTCAGTTCTGAGACATGTTCTGCAGGGCTCAACAGAGACCCCTTAGCAAGGAACCCCAGTTTTCCATCATACTAATCTTCCCATCCACAAACCTTCTTGTCTCTTTCCTTTTCCCCATTTCTCCTTCTCTTTTTTCTTTCCTAGCACTTCCTGAGATCACTTCCTGAATCAGTTATGTTCATTTCATACCACAACCCTTCCTACAACTATCCATTCCAGGGTCTTTGAGGAAATAAAACAAACTAAGACCAGTGAATGACCAGATGATAGAATTTATGTCTTTGCAAAAGGACAGAGTGTCAGGAAAAGATTGATCAAGGGAGAAAGTTTGTGCACTGATACTGAACCAGATGAAAAGACTGAACATATTTTGCTGAATTTAGCAGTTGGAAGGGGACTTTGATGGGAACCTTTTTCCACTAATGGTGAGATTAGAAGGTAAATTTTAGACACATGTAATTGGAAGTGGAGACCATCATAAGGAAAGACAAAATGATATGGAGAGTCGTTTTAAGTTGCTTAAGACTGTCTGGACTGAATGTACACAGAGAAAAAGTGCAAGGACATGGGTACTTGGCACAGCAGAAGAGGCTCCTTGCAAAATTGGTCAGTTTCTGCATCAGAGATAATTAGGAAGGGAGCTTTGAGGACAGTGATAAGGGTTAGAAAAGTAGTTAGAAAAAGCTGCCTCAGAATTTAGAGTTGCACAGAAGAATGCTGAGAAGAACCTAGATAACTACAGAACTGTAGAGTGTCACTTTGTGGTCACTGCGATCCAGTGGATTTGGTTCACCAATGCAGAGGCAGATGCCTGAAGTCCTATAGGATGTATTTATTCAAAGTGATTCCCATGCAACAGCTATATGAGGATTATTCAGAGAAGCAGAATTAACAGAACGTGAACAGTGGAGCTTAATGGGCATATGTATTTGTGAGGGTTGGTCACCCAAGGTCTGACATGTGGGCCATCACACTGGAGACTGAGGAAAGAATGCACACAGCTCAAGTCTGCATGGGAGGGGAGGCTTGCACCTACAGATCAAACCCAGAGACCTCCACAAAGAAACACACCACTGGCATGGAGCAGGGCACATGGTTGACTCAAGTGGCTGGTGAGCTATTCAGGTCCAGCTGATTCTTCAGGAAAGGCTTACTGGGCATCTTGATGAGAGGTGTCAGAGCCTGGGACTCGGAGCAGCTATGAACTGTTTCTATCCAGCAGCTTGCAGTGCCAGAACGACATACAATCCAGTTCAGACCAACAAGAGGTCCAGGAGCTGAGTTCAACCTAGCAAGAGGCACAAGGAATATTGCAGGCTGAAAAAAAATCAGATTTCAGCCTCAGCCAGAAATTAACCTTAACTTTCATGGAACTGAAGGTGCAGGATTGCTGGGATTATTCACTGTCCATCCTAAGACTTTTTGTGGCTTTTGTTTTTCTTGTTGCTTTGTTCCTTTTATGTGAGTGTGAGCATGGTTCCAAGGTTTTTTGTGTTGTTTTGTTTTGGTTATTGCTATGTTCTGTTCTTGTACTATTTTTTTCTTTCTCTCCTTTCCTCTTGTCTCCTGCTTTCCCCAAGGTTTCCTAACCTTCCTCAGCCCTCCAGCTTTGTTTCTAATCTCTTCATCTTCTATTTCCCTGTTTTTCCCCTAATTCTTTTAAAATTTTCTCCTAAGGGTAAAAATCTCTCCATTGAGAAGATGTTTTTATATATGACTTTCTAGTTTGTTTTAGATTTTATTTTATAAACACAAATATAGTTCATACAGTTAAGGTAGCAAATTAATTCTTACCAAAGTTTGTCATTTTCTAGGCTGTGTTTGATGCTATCACTATGGCTGATTATACTATTTTACCAAGGTGACATAATTGTTCTTGTCAGTTTTCCTTCCTGGTATGCCAAGACTGAGATTGTCTAAGGTCATAAAAGTACAATAGGCTGGTGCCAAAGAACAAGGCAAAATAGGCAGCAATTTTTCATCCTCAATAAACTGAAGAGATAAGATTTTGTAGCAGACTTAAAATCTAAAAGCCAGCTACACCTGGAAGACCTGTCTGGGAAGTAGTCATTATACAGATACTGTAAATACTATCAGTAGATCTACCTATTTTAAGCAGTCTACATGCATTAACCTAAAATAAATAAATAAATAAATAATAAAGCAAGGTACAATCCCAGAAAGCTAATTTGCCAAAGGCAAACCCAAGGGACAATGAGGTAAAATAACTTGAAAACCACCCACCTGAACTCTATTAGTGTAAAAGGAGAAATAAAAAAACAGATCAATGAGGCTTCAGAAGGAATCAAATCATAAATAATTTCTGAGATAATTACAGAGGTCATGCCAATAAGACATGGTTACTGACTCTACAGAAGATACAGATAAAAAAAGAATAGAGGAGCTTAGGAAAATGATGAAAGCCATAAACATGCAACATAGGAAAGAATTAGAATCCACAAAATGATTGAAACAGATATCCAGAAGATTTAAAATTTCACTGAGTGTGTGCAGCAGAATGAGCAAATGTGAGGACAGAGCACCACATGTGAAAGACAGGATGGCAGTTAGCAATCATGAGACACAAAATTCTTTATTATTATTATTATTATTATTATTATTATTATTATTATTATTATTATTACTTTTAGTAAGAAATAACAATGTATAACAATGTGACAGTTTCAAAACACATTAGTAGTACACTTCAGTACTTGGTACAATGCAATTGTTGTCCCCCTCTAGTTATACAGAACCCAGGGTGTAGCTGTTATAATTTTTCAAATCATTATTGGTACAACCAAATTTCTTCTCATTGAACTAAGACAAAGTAGCTGTATCTGTAACCCAATATCCGATAATCACAGTAGGTTATTGGTAAAACTGGCAATGTTAGAAGCTGTTGATTTAAGCCTTTTACAGGTCACCATTCAAATTTACCTTTCCGTTTAGAAACAAGAATTCTTAAAAATCAAGGGACCACCAAAAAATCAGCCCACCAGCTGCTAGATGATGCAAAAAAGAATAATACCAAGTTGATTTGAATCCACAAAAAAAGCAGGCAATAGTGCAAATGACATAAAATACCTATTTGCAGAAGTTATGGCAGAAACCTTTCCAAGCATGGAAAGAAATCTTTTTTTTTTTTTATTGCTTAAATT
Organism: Myocastor coypus; assembly: GCA_004027025.1. Classification (NCBI taxonomy): domain Eukaryota; kingdom Metazoa; phylum Chordata; class Mammalia; order Rodentia; family Myocastoridae; genus Myocastor; species Myocastor coypus. The sequence goes on from PVJA010034994.1 coordinate 22,058, forward strand.
TAACACGGGTTATATTACATATTTTCATCATCAGATCAGTTTAGATTAATACATATAGGTATATAAGATTGATCAAACAATTAAACATTAACCCTTCTAAATCAACATTATTTTTTTTTCTTTTCCCCTTTCTTTTCTTTGAAAGTTGACATATTGCATATTGTCCTCACAATCGTTCTACAGAGTACAGT
>PVJA010034995.1:0-22154 GCA_004027025.1 Myocastor coypus
AAAAAAAAAAAAAAAAAAAAAAAAAAAAAAAAAAAAAAAAGAAATCACCCAATAACAAACGCTGGTGAAGCTGTGGGGAAAAAGCAACCCTTCTCCATTGCTGGCGGGAGTACAGTTAGATACAACCACTGTGGAAGCCAGTATGGAGATTCCTCAAAAAACTAAAACTAGAGGTTCATTTGAATCAGTTGTGCCTCTCCTAGGTATCTTCCTGAAAGAGTTAATAGCACATCCACATTGATAGCTGCATACCCATGTGTATAACAGCACAGCTTATAATAGGTGAACCTTGGAAACAGCCTAGATGCCCATCAACAGATGAATGGAGAGAGCAAATGTGGTATTTATATGCAGTGGAGTACTACTCTGCCATAAAGAAGGATATATTTAAGAGGCAAATGGATGTATCCTGAAACCACAGCTTTAAGTGAAATAAATCAGACACACAAGTTAAATACTGCATGGTTTCTCTTGTGGGAGAAACCCAACTGGGGAGAATATCAGAGGAAGGGAAGGGAAAAAAGATTAAAAATAAGAACAGAAGGGGAAAAATGGAAGCAAAGTTTCTATAAATGGGGAGGAAAAGTGAGGAGGGGAGGGGAATGGGGGAAAAAAGAATTGAGATATATCATATGCAGGTACAAATCCCCTGTGATGCATGGGGTCATGAGGTACGGCAAACATGTACTACTACTACTACTACTAATAATAATAATAATAAAAAGAGGAGAGAGAGAGAGAGAGAGAGAGAGAAAGAACACGAACCTGCCCAGGGTCAGATCCCACAGCTAAAGTTCTTATTCCAAGGCACTAGTGCTACAAAAAAACATAAACAAAGCAAGCTGACACAGTCTCCACCCCTGGGGAGTATGAAGTTAGGAAGCTGCAAAAAGGAGAGAAAGTCCCTTCCGGGAAGGGAGCCCCACTAAGTCATTCATTTGTTCCTTCACGCCTGTGTGGGCCCGCGGGTCCTCAAGCAGTTCTGGGAAACCAGAGAGGAGACAGGACCAGAACCTCTGCCCTCCTGCCAGTCTCCTGGTGCCTGTGGTTTTGGCGGGTACTGAAAGACAAGCAAATATTAACAATACTCGCTTCGAAAACAAATAAAGCCACGTGGAGCTGCGCTCTGGAGTGGGATTTCGGCTGCAATCTGAATTCTATTGGTTGCAAGAACCGCTCAGGCAGTGGGGTCTTGGAACAGCTCCAGGCCCGGGTCTCGGGCTCCAATCTCCTGCTCCTAAGGGCGCCAGGCCCTTTTCGGCCACCCAACTCCATTTCCCTGCGTTCCTCAACACATGCTCACCTCTTTCCACAACATCCTCTCTCTTGCCTCTGTTCCTCTGTGCTCTCAACCTTGACCTCTCCAGGTTCGCAGCTCAACACCCTGTCTGATCCCCAGCACCTGCACCCCCACCTGCCGCCACCACCACTCCACTCCAAGTCTGAGCTTTTCCCCAGGGCTCTTGAGCACCATATGTTTACAACACCCCCAATTGCGGGACCCTGACACCCCACACGCACACTTTGGTGGCCCCCTGTGCGCTCACACTGCTGTCCTCAGGGCGCCCCCCCGACATTGCCTCCAACTTCTCAGTAGCCCAAGGCAGGCGCTGGCCTCCTGGATCCCGGCGCACAGCGACTCCTTGAGCCCCTGACCGTGCACGCCACAGGAAGCAGCCCTACGCGGCTGGACTCCGGGAACCCGCGCGACCCTCGCCCGGAGTCCGGGCTCCCCGAGGGCCCAGCCGGCGTACACCGGCCTGCGCCCCGCGCCCCGCGTCCCGGAGCTGCCCGCCGAGGCCGCGCGTACCGTTGGCGATGAGCTTGGCCGACAGCTGCTTGACGAGCTCGGGGATCCGCTCCCACTGGCACTCGGAGCGGCAGCGTTCAATCTCCGTCTCCAGCCGCGAGCCCCCCTTCCTGGTCGCCATGGTGGCCCGGCCGGCCGGCGCGCAGCCCCAGGCCCCGCAAGGCCCCGCAGGCCCCGCAGGCCCCGCGCCCGCCGCCGCCCCACGCCACCTCCCGCCGCCGCCGCCGCGGCTCGGGCTTCGGCTCGGGCTCGCGGCGTAACGGGAGCGCCGGCCGCGAAGGGCGGGGAGGCAGGCGGCGGGCGCGGCTGGGCCCCGGGCGCCGCGAGGAGCGGCCCCTGCCGGCCAGGGCCGGAGCCGCAGCGGGGCCGGGGCCGGGGCCGGGGCCGGGCCGGGCCGGGGTCGCGCGGGCGCGGCGGGCTGAGGCCCCAGGGCGAGGGCGGCCGGGGGCGGGGCGGGCGGGCCCCAGCGGGAGCGGGGACCTCGAGGCAGCCGCCCGGGGCTGCGACTCCGGCCCGCACGAACGGGACCGCACGGGGCTCCGACTGCACAAGGTCACTGGCCCGCAGCGCTAGGGGCCCTGGGGCCTGGCGTGAGGGGACCTAGGGGGCAGCCTGCCCGGGCGAGCCCAGCCCTGCCGGGCCGCCGGGGGATCCCCGGGCCTGTGCCGGGTCAGGTGCCCTCTGGCCCTCAGTCTCGGCCACCATCCGGGCAGAGGCTGCTTCATTCCTGCCCAAGCGCCTGTTGGCTGAGCCAGGCAGAGGCGACCAGGAGCCCAGGTGCTACTGCGCTCTCCTCGTTCTCCTCAGAGGTCAAAGGGCTGGAGCTGTAGAAGGGGCCAGGCAGGTGTGCTACGTGAGCCTTCTCTCATCTGTGCAGTTGTGCAACAGCTGCATGATGCTTGTTCACCGCTGCCGCCAGGCACGGGTGCTGGGAATGCAGTTCCAACTAGGCACAGAAGTGGATGGTACCTACATCCCAACCTGAGGAATGAAAAATTAAGTAAGATAAAGTAGCAAATTACAAGATTTAAAGGCTCTTTGAAGAAACAGCATGCTTCCTTCCAGGAGGAAGATTCCGAGCTGAGGGGTGGAATGGAAGGCTGTAATTGTAAATGGAATGGTCAGGGATAGCCTCCTTCAGGTGACGTTTGACCAAGATTTGGAGAGCAGGAGCCATGAGTCCTTCTCTGGAGCATTTCAGGAAAAAGCTGGCCAAGAGCCCTGGGGTTAGGGTATTTGGGAGACAAACAGCAGGGGCCAGCGGGGCTAGAATGAAGCTCTGGACATTAAGCTGCAGGTGAGCTCAGAGAGGGAGGCTCGGAGCTGCAGCTGCTGTTAGACCCTGTACCCTGGCCCTGCTGAGCTGGGGTCTAAGCAGGGGTGGTTACACAAGACTGCTTATCTGGCCTGCCTAAGCACTGGCTCTCTGGCTGCCATGTGAAGACTCTGCTGGTGGTTCAGGATGGAGAAGCGCTGGCTGGACCAGAGAGGCAGCTACAGCCACAGGGAGGGCATTGCACTCCGGATACTGCATTTGGGCATCTGACCACTGAGTCTGAGAAGCTGACCCCTGCGTGGCCCACCTTTTATTCCAAGGTGGCACAAGGACATATTGCCGTTCTTTCTGTGAGCCTTCCCCAGCTTTCAAGTCTTCCCACATGCAGCTCCATCTTCACTCCCCTCCTTACCCCTATGACTTAGGAAGAACCAACATCACAAGCCCCTCAGTTTATTAACAAGAAAGCCAAAACTAGGGATAGGAGGGAGATCAGGCAACAATTGGTGACATGAGCACAGCCCTCAGGCTCCCCACGGCCTCCAGAAGAATGAAAGTTGAGCTGAGATAGGGCAATGCCAGCATGCCCTTTGGCAAGGCCGGGGAAGGAAGCACAGAAAGCTGCCCCACTCTGGAACAAGAGGCAAATTCCAGTGTACTACTCAGGGCACAGGTCACTGAGACATCTTGTCAACCTCTGATGGCCTCAGGGTGACACGTCAGCACTGGCTATGTCCCTCTATGGCTGTGCTCCCAACAAGGAACACCTAGAGCGACTGGTTAAGGACCCTTCAGACCTTGTGGTATAAGGCAAAGCATGAGCATCGCCCTGCTACTCTTGCTGGTAAGTCGTCTTTGGGGGTGTAGGGGCAGCCTTGGCAGTGGCGCCTAATCACTCAGTGTCTTTTCCTCAGCAGAGTACAACCACTAGAACCACATTTCCATGCACACAGAGCCTCCTGCAGCTCGGTACCCCTTGCACCTAGCACAGGCTCCAGCCTGGGTAGGAGCCTGTGTGGATGGCCAAGTGAGGTTGCTGATGTCCAGGTCTTGGAATCAGCTCCACCAGTCGCTGACACCCGTGCACAGCTGTGGTGTGGCTGTGATTTGAGTACAAACTCCAAGCATTTGTGCATGGGGAGCTTGGTCCCTAGAGTGGCAGAATGGGCAGTGGAAATCTTCAAAAGGTCCTTATGTCACTGGGGGCTACCCTAGGAAGGGCTGAAGGTAGCTCTCTGGGATCCTCAGGCTCCTGTGAGAGTGGGTTGTTTTAAGACTGAGCCCACTGCCTGTGTCGATTTGGCTTCTCATTTGGTAATGGAATCTTTCCCTCTTGCCATATATTGTGAAGTCCTCGCCAGAGCCATGCTAATGCTAGTGCTACGCTCTTGCATATTCAGAACTGTGAACTAAATAAACTTCTTCTCTTTATAAAGTTAGCCTGTCTCAGGTATTTCACTATAGTAGTGAAAAACAGATTCACACAGGACTAGATTCTGAGCTTCCACCATGACTACATGCTGATACCCACCAGGGTGCCCTTCAGCCCATTTGCCTGTGTCCCAAGGCAGCTGGGTCAAAGGCTTGGGAGCAGAGGCTGACAAACATTATCAACCTGATCCAGCAGATAGAGAGAATCTTCTAGATCTTCACAGTAAGGAGGCCAAGGCCAAGGGCCAGGCCCTGTAATCTCTGGGTTGATGATTCCTCCTTCCTTGCATTTTGGCCCTGACCCATAGCAGGTGCCACACTGGCAGCTGCCACAGCCTAGAGACACACAAGTGACCTAGGAGGAGAAAGTTCCTGAAGGGTCTCCCTAGTGAATTTACCTGCAGGTGGCACTCAGGCCCACTCAATCGTATTAATAAAAATACTTATCCAGCATCTTTTTCTCTGGGCATTCAAGTCTTACAGGTCTGACAAAGATGTGGACTGTCTTGGTCTCTAGGTTCTGAGGCCCACCAGGTCCTGACAGGCCAGAGACCAAATGGAAGAGGCTGGGAAGGAAGCCTGAGTCCAGGCCAGGGCCCAGAGCAAATCTGGGTTGCCAGGAGCAGTGGAGATGTGCCATGGGTTCAGAGCTGAGGTCAGTGTGGTGGAAAGCTAGAAACTTCTCTAAATCTCAAAATCTTACTCCCTGGAAGCCTGGATTCCCTACAAAGCTGCCACAGGGGAAGAGGTGAGCAGAGTGGAAGGGGCAGATGGACTGCTTGTGGGCCTAGGTGGGGTGGAGGGTGCTCCTGGAAGAAAACATGCTGCTGAAAGGAGCTTTGGGCATTTTTGTCCTTGTTCCTCCAGTCCGGTCACCTTCTCCTGTTGATGTAGCCCTACTGGCACCCCAAGGTCACCTCAGCCAGGTCAACCATTCCTGACCATGCTGCCCAAACTCACCCCACACATCCCCTCCCCACTCCCCCAGTGCCAGACAGTTTCCATCACCACCTGACTTGTGTTTATTGGTTTCCTCTAAGTTGTCTGCCTCCCTTCACTAGAACGCAAGTACCAGAAGGACAGGGTTTTGTTCACAGATGTGCATCTGTGATGAGCTTATAAATCACCTGGAAGGAGAGCAGTGGCTGGCCTGGCCATTGACGAGAGAGAAATGGAGAGCCACCTCCATTTCTGGGATTGCGACTTCCAGGGGAGGGGGGATTGAAACTCCAGAAATAAATGTCCTCTTGGGGGCTTCACAGAGCTTCTGACATTTGACCTGTCCCACTAGGACAGCAAAAGGACAGCTAAAGACAGGTAGCTGCTCTGACACCTGCCCAAAGGTGTGACACACCTGGCAGCTGATGCTATGGGTGGTCCCCAGGGCAGTGCTGGTGGGGGACCTGGAACCACGCCACTAGGCTGGCAGGCCTGGGACATGAGTAATGAGGGCTGTGGTGCTTTGGGCTGGCTGTTAATTATGCAATATCTGATGCAGACAAAAATACATGTAATCAAGGGAACCCAATATAATAAAGCAACAGTGTGAGCACCAGTGAGACTGCTGATTGCCTGAGTTAAATACCTCTTGATTTTGTGTTTACTACACCCTTGCTTTGTTTTTAGGTATTTCATCACTAAACCTACTTCCTGCTACTTCTCATATGTAGCATGTAATCCTATTGTTTGGTTTCACTTGATGTGAGCTTTCTAAAAATGGCATCATGTCTTCCAAGTTATTTTTTCCTGCATTCTGTTCCTGAATGCATTCTCTTCTTGCGCACAGTGGTACCTCCTTTTTCCTGGTGCATAATACGCCATGGTGTGACTCTGTCTTGCACATATTAATCATCCTGCAGCCTTAGCCAACAAGCAGTGCCCAGGTAGTAACTGTGGCCAAGGCTGCTGCTCATATGTGCCACATCATGCTGTTATTTTTCATGTCTGTTTGCAGTACTGGGGACAGAACATGGGGCCTTGCATATGCTAGGCAAATGCTCTACCCCAAGCTCTACCCCCATTCCTACAGTCTCACTAAGTTGCCCAGGCTGGCCTCGTACTTGCAATCTTCCTGATTCGGCCTCCTGTAACTGAGATTACAGGTGTCCTGCACTACATCCTGCTGTGCTATTGTTTTGAGCAGGGTTTCTGAGGAAGACTTCAAGATGGCTCTGTGTCTGCCCTGCACAGTGCCCTGGGGCTCCCCTGACTTTCTTCCCAAGGACTGCCTGTAGTTTGGGGCACAGTTCCAACTGTAGGGACAATTGGGGAGGTGGAGGTATGAAGCTGGTGTCTCTCCCTTGCCATCAGTGGCCAGGGTCGGAAGCCGGCAGCTGCTCAGGTGTCTCCTAGCGTGGCATCACTGCATGTGGCGGAGGCTGGCCTTTAGCGCTAGAAGTCAAAATCTGTTGTCCCCCAAACTGGGTGGGGGTGGCCTGGAGCCAAAGAGGGCACAGCCCTAGAAGATCACACTACCTTGGTCCCACATGTCCCAGTCTGTGTCACTCTGCCTGAGGAAGCTCTGTGAATTCTCACCTTTCCCCATCCGATGCTTGTCCCAGACACTGAGACAGTCAGGTTGATTTGGTTTTAAGTGTGTGTCACAGGAATCCATGTGTATCAGGGATCCTCATGTGGGTTTTCCTTCCATTCAGAGTCCTGGGGACACTTTCCTATTACTCTATACATCTGTCCTCCCTTCACCTAGAAAGGGAAACAGGGACCTTATCATGAAATTCCCAACTATTTGTGTAATTAAGCCTCTAAGTAAAGGCCAGAAACGGTTCTGATAGAGGAGAAAATAAAGTTCTTCCAGTGAGGAGGGGACTGTTCCTAAAAGGGACGGGGACTGGTGTCATGGAGACCTGAGACTGACAACACCTCATGGGCCAGTTTGATTTAGATGACATTGGAACTGGTGGGTGTAGCTTAGTAGAGCATGGGGTTTGGCAGGCACAAGGCCCTGGATGTGATCCCCAGCGAGATGGAGTCACACATATGGTAGTTTAGGGAGATGTCAGGAACCAGGGAAGCACAAGGACCAGGCTGTCATTCCTTGGGAGTCGTAGGGTAGACAGTTTTGAAGCTCTGGCTCAAACACCATGCCACGAAAAAGAAGCAAATTCTTATTTCATGTGTAAGAACCGCTTGGACATAGAATCTGCTCTTGTTCAGTGTGATGAGCACTTTTAGGACTGCCAACATGGAAGGTTCCCACGGTTCAATTAAAAAAGCATGTATCCGGTATCCAGCATGACACATATAGCCTTAGATACAATACTATATTAGGGACAATTCCATCCCCTGAAGAACTCCTTATGTAGCAGGAGGTTGGAAAGTTTGAGCCCAGTCAGAACACTTTAGTGACTTGGAAAAAACAGGTCTTAAATTAAAAAAAAAAAAAAAAAAAAAAAAGCTGGGTGTGTAGCTCTGTGTGAAGGCCCTGAGGTGAGTTTCTAATACTGAACACCTGCGCACACTCATGGGGACAAAGAAATGGGCAACAGCTCTACAGTTGAAGTAACCTCAGGGATAGACTGAGGGTACCGGAGGGACTACGACGTCTTCTGGGAAGAGAGGACTGGTGCAGAGGCTCTGGGGTGCAGGCTCCATGTCAGTTCTCACCATCTAACAGAGTAGGTTTTTGTCATTTTGAGACAGGGTCTCGCTATGCAGCTCAGGCTGGCCTTGAGCTCACTTTGTAGCCCAGGCTGGTCTTGAACTTGCAAGGATCTCCCTGTGCCTGCCTCTGAAGCATGTGTGTGCCATCACAGCTGGCTTTCATGGAGTGATTTGAGTTTACAAAAACTGCAGGGGCAAAATCTGGCCACTCTCATCCCCAGATCATCCCCATGCAACAGATGAAAACATCTGTTGTCCTCCTGTCCTTCCCTGCCCCACAGCCCCTGTTGTTGGACAGGATGGTGGATGAAGAAGCTGAGCCTGACCTGCTGGGTGCCCTTCCTGGGAAGCTCACCAGCACCCCTGTTTGCCTTTCTAGCTTAAACCCAATGCTTGTAGGGTGAATCCCTGGGACCACATCAGCCTACAGCAGGGAGCTAGGATCTGAAGGAGGAGGTCGGGGTCAAGGGTCAGGAGCCCCTCAGCCTCTTCGCGGGTACAGGGAGGCAGCCAGTGTGCTCCTGGGCTCCTCCTAGCCTCCGTCTACGAAAGCCAGAGCTGGTGGACGCCTGGAAACGTGGGATCTCCCGCCCAACAGGGTGCATTTTCCATCCTGAGACCCAGGCAGCAGATCAGGAAATACATGCAAAAATTTTAAAAGCCACTTGACAATGAACTTGGAGGCAGGGGACCTGGGTTGGACTCTGACGTCTGTCACTGAGCTGCTGTGTGAGCTCGTGAAAGTCACATCCTCTCTCTGATGCGCAGTAGTTAATTCCGGATTAGGAGTGAGGGGAGGGGAGACTAGCCCCCACGTAGGGTCGGGGGTGAGAAACTCATTCACTAAGAAGCACGAGAAAATCGGATAAAATACACGGTTGAAGCAAGTGGGAAGGGAAGAAGGGGAAAGAAGTCACCCGCTCCGTCCCGGAAGCGCCGTCACGAAGTCGGCGCGGGCAACTCACACTGGAGCTGGCTGAAAGGAACACCCCGCTCTTTGCGAGAAGGCAGCGTTTCTTTCTAAGGGATCCGTTGTCTGAAGAAGCCTTCAGGGCTTGCGGAGCTGCAGAACAACTCCCTCGACCTCCAGAGCGCCCAAGGAGTGGGCGGACCCGGTGCGGCGGCAGCCAATGAAAGCATCTCTCGATGAGGTCATGGAATTCTCCGGCGTTCCATTGGCTGTTCCTCTGGCGGGTGGGTGGGGCGGAGCAAGGGCTGGGACCACGGGCGCTTCCTCCTCTCGGGGTTTTTTACTGGGAACCGCGGAGGACGCTATGAGTCAGGGGAAACGTCTGCCCTTTCAGGGAGGCGTGAAGGTGCCGGGCGGCAAGAGCTCTTCACCAAGAGACTAGGCCGGCTTACTTTGCGGAAGCCTCATTTTCTTTAGTAACAGTGGAGGGTTGGTTTATTTTGTTTTAATCCAAACACACCAATTTATGAACCTCGGAGCCAATTAAGGACAGCGAGTAACCCGCCACAGCTGGGTCACCTTAGTGTGCCATGGTGACTTCAGAGGACTTGCCTGAGCTACGTGGCCGCAGGTGGGACATGGGAACTGTGGCCCCAAGCTCCCCGGACTCGCGCTGGTGACCTGGATCCTAGCCCACCGCTGACCTCATCGCAGGCGGGAAAGTGCTGCAGGTGGCGAGCCCTCAATAAACCCCTTTCATTCTTAAAATACTGACTGGAACAACCTGGTCTATTCTGGGTGCAGCCCAAATTATTTTGAGCCATGTTCCCGCTGAGCGACAGTGGACCTCTTGCAGAAGGGACAGGACAGGCCTCACACCTGGGCCCATCCAGGGGTCTTTTCAGACTCTAGAGCTGTGGTGTGACCACCTCCATTTTGCTGTGTCTGGGGCAGTCAAACGTGCTAGGCGAAGGGTTCTGCAGACTCAGCCAGTGCTGTCCTAGTGATGCCCTCAGACCTGATGTGGGAGCGTAGCAGCCACTTTGTGCTCAAGCATCCAGGCACTCAAAACCCACTGTTTTGAAAACTGCTGGGCAGGGGAGCCAGTGCACAGCATGGGTGGCAGCACTTTCTCTTCTTGGCAGCCAGTTCCCCAGAACATGTCTAGTCCCTGTTGCCCGTTGCCCACCTTTCCAGGGTGGGCACCTCCCTAATTCCAGTTCTACCTGAAATGGCCTGCATGTGTGTTTGTATCCTCCTGCAGCAGGAGGATAGGCACCTGCTGGGCAAAAGGACAGGGGCGCCTGGCTAGAGGAAATGGCATTGCCTGAAGTGGGCTGAGGTGGACAAGATGCTGCCGTTCAGTTTCCCTCTGGCCAAGTCAGCAGAAGGAAGTGAGTCCTTGCCGCTCAGGGGAGCATCCTCCAGTCCTGCAGGTGACAGAGCTGAGAGACCTTGGATGGGCTGGAGAGTTTCTTGCACACCTGCCTTCCCGCTTTCCTCTCTGCTGTGTTTACTCAAAACAGTAGCACTTGCCCCCTCTGTGGCCAGGGAGGTTAAGTGTAGGTGAGGAAGTGAGCTGGGCCTGGGTTGCTTAAGGAAGCCTCAGGGTACACACCTCTCCTCTTCCTCCCAGAAAGCTGTTGAAAGACTCCTCAGATTCTGTGTCTTTCCTGGCTCAAACCCAGGACCTCATGCATACTAGGCAAGAGCTCTACTACTGAGCTACACCTCTAGCCCTTTTTGATGTAGAGATTAAGTTGCTTAGGCTGATTATGAACATGCAACCCTCCTGCCTCAGCCTCCTGAGCTCAGCTTCAAGAGTATTCGAAAAGACATGTACACATATTTTTAGGGAAAGGTCTACAGAGTGTTCAGGGTCTCACTACTAGATTGGACTTGTAATGATCCACCTGTTTACAGCCTCCCAAGAGCTGGGATTACAGACGTGCAGCACCATAGCAGGCCCAGGCATCTAACCCCTGCCCCTGCACCTGCTTGCAGGTGCTTTAATCCGCTGAGCTATTTGGCTGGCCAGGTTAGTTGGGTTTTGGAGTCAAGGTCTTCTTATGTAGCTCAGGCTGGCCTTGAACTATGTGGCCCAGGCTGGCTTATCACTTTCTGTGACCTCCCTGCCTCAGGCTTCTGAAGCTAGGATGATGGGTATGTGCTACCATGCCCAGTCAAAATGTCTGCATACTTAGAAAATTGGAATTGAACCACTTGTTCATATGGTTAATACCAGTAGCAGTTCGAGGTGGCCAATGCAAAACAGCATCTGCATCTTGAGACACTGGAGAGCTGGTAATAAAATTACCAATAGCTATTATCACTACAACTATTTTCCTGTTTGTAAAACGCGTCATCACCTGTGGCAACATGGGAAGCCCTGTATGTTGAGATGAGGATTTTGATTTCAGCCTGCTGGAATAACCACACTCCAGGGTTTGAGGTCCTGTCCAGGCCCATGACCATCCTGTTTGCCCACTCCTCCCACAAGGCTGCCGTGTGCAGCTCAGCAGGCTGGGCTGGCTCTTGTGGCTCTGGGCTCCACTCAGATCTGCACAGTGTGCCTCCAGGCTCTGACCCCCAATCTTTTCTTAGCTATACCAACTTGAGATACCCAAATTGCTAGGCACTTTATGTAGATGTTACAGAAATAAGAATATCCCAGGGAATGTTTCAGAGTTCTGGTGCCTGAAGGCCTGCTATTGGGAGCCATGGCAGGATGGTAACATTGTATTTTACAGATAAGGAAACAGAAGTCCAGGGAGGTCTCACACTCTAGTGGCCAGAACTCAGGTAATATTGAAGGAAATTTGAAACTTGTTGAGATGGGACTTGGAGACAATTTCCCCTGAGTTCTACCACAGTCCAATTCTTGCTTCTTGCCAGGTACGCCTGACCATCATTTTAATTGCTTCTTACCCAGTCATGACTAAGCTAAATTATCTGACGGAGGGACCCAACTGGCCTTCGTCTCTATTTCCTCTGAGTCCTTGACGCTGTATCAGTACCAGCTGCCACTTTCAGCTGCCACAGAGCACAATTTAGAAAGCACTAACTGGTGGTTTTCTTCAGCCATATCATCTGTGACAGGGCACCATAATGTTCTCAAAGTTAGACATGGATGCTTAGCAGATGCTATCTTACAAAAAACAAGATTCTTGAACCAGTCTGGGCATGCAGCTCAGCATACTTTGTCACCCAGCAGTCTCTAAGGCAAACAGGTAAGGGTAGCAGCAGCAAGCCACAGTGATCCTTCATGTCAGCTTGGCCAGTGGCCTCTGATGTCATCACCCGGTTTCACCCTGGGGATTACTCTGTCTTTGTCTTATAAATAGCCAAGCACATGTCTGGGTGAGCTATTAATCCATGGGCAGCTCTGAGATTTTGGAATCCTGCCTACCCTGGTTACAGTACACACGCACACACACACACACACAGAGAGAGAGAGAGAGAGAGAGAGAGACAGACAGACAGACAGACACAGAGACAGAGAGACAGAGAGAGAGAGCACAGAGTTGACCAAAGTTAAAGAAACAGTGCAAAGTGTAGGCTTGTGCTGCTTGAGTAGCTGGATTTGAGTATCTGTCACAGAGTGAAGCTCACCCAAGAAGGGTGCTAGCAAAGCAGCCTCGTGTTGTCCTGCCACCCACGCCTCTGGGCTGGAGATTTCAGGGTCTGTGAGAGGTGGGTGGGTGGAATGTGGACCGAAGTGGAGAGCCAGGGCTCTGGAAGTAGGGCCCAGAGTGTGAAGAGGAGGGTGCCAGACGGGGTATGACTGGTATAAGGCTGCTTTCTCAACCAAACAAAAGCAAAAATTAACCACTGCTCTCTTTTATTCAGGCAGTTTTTAAATGCTTTAGAAAAAAGTCCTACAATTTTAAATGTGATGCAAAATCTAAACAAATAAGTGTGCAGGATGTGGCCCAGCTGTTGGGATCCAAACGTGGCTGGGAAGCAAATGAAGCGTGACTCTTGGCCACCTGGTGACCTCAGCAGGACATATTTATTTCCCTTCCAAATTTTTGTCTGTGCCCGTGGAGCTTAGATGGAAATATCTTGAGGATAGCGCTCAGGGACAGTGGTCCTGAGCAGTGCCACCCCAGAAGTGACTGTGTTAGTCAGTGTTGCACTGCTGGACAACATGTACACCTTAAAGGAAACATTTATTTTGGCCCACACTTTTGGGGGGTTGAGTCCCAAGCTGGCTGGCACTATTGATTTAAGGCCTTTGTGCAGCTGCAAACATCTGGCAGAAGAAGGCTGTTCCCTTCCAGGCACCCAGGAAGCAGAGAGCAAGAGCTTGAGAGGAAGGGGCCAGGGACCAGGGAGTGTCCCATGGTCGGGCCCTTGACCTGCTCCCCACCTGCCATGTCTGTCGCCTCCTGATGGTGCCATCAAGCCATGGTCTCATTATGAATTCATGATGGACTAATCCACCTGATGAAATTATAGCCTCATGATTCATTTCCTTCCCCACAGCCCATAAGCAACCAAAACCTCTCACAAACTAGCCATCTGAGGGGCATTTCTGATCCCAAGGGTGATACTACCCTAGGTACTACACTGTGGGGTGGTTTTGTCCCTAGTGTTTGAGAGCCATCTCTGTTGCCATGTGTTCGTGTGGGCAGATGTAAAACTTATGTCCCTCAAGCTAAGTACAAAATATAGCTTTCCCAGTATTATTCCATACCCCAGTGCTACATATAGAATGCCAAGGAGGAAAACAGCTGTGGAGAAATAGCAGCTGCAGGTCTGCTCGGCTCACCTGTGCTGGTGCACAGATCCTCTGCCCTAGGAGCCAGGGCAGGGCAGCTAGGCCTCAGCATTCTCAATACACTGTCCCATTCCCCAGCTGGGTGCAGATAGGGAGCTCCTAGCTCCCACCCTTTTTTCCCCAGACTTGGATCCAGTCACAGGTCCTGGAGGGTAGCATGAGCGGCTGACCTCCTGGCTCTCCAGGGAAGACTAGGCCCCTACCAGACAATGGGGAACAGGCAGTCTTGTGTCCTCAGCTTCACCTTTCTGGACTGGAGTTTCCATCCTCACTGGAGGTCAGCAGGACTCAGCTCTCTTGGAGGGGCTAGGTGAGGGTATCCATTTTTTGTGCTGTCGCATATCCAGACACCACTTGTGTCCTGGGTTTGTGGCCCCTCCTCCACTTTCATAGCCAGCAGCAAGCACCTCCTCAGAGCACCTGACTCCTTCAGATCAGCCTCCTGGTAATTCAGGGTTGCAGGTGCTTCCCTTAGTCCCATCTGCAAGGTTCCTTCCACCATGGAAGGTAGCATGGCCATCGGCTCTGGGCTCTGGACGTAGGCATGGTTGAGAGGATGTTATTATATCTAGAACAGGATCCTAATTGCTTCTTCATAGGCCCAGGTGGGGCACCCCAGGAGCCCAGGAAATGAGTACAGAGAACTGGTAATCAATAGGTTCCAGCCCAAGTACAAACTGCTGAATTATTATGGCCCTGATCCAACATGGCTGAATCTCCAAAACCACAGTTTATCTTCCCAATAGCCACTCCCTCCTGCTTTCCTACTCCAGCCCTGGATACAACTTCCTTTTACCTTTCCTGGGCACACAAGGGAGCCTCCAGTCAGCCCCCTGTGTGTCACTTAACCTGCCCCTCAAGCTCCACCCCCAGCAAAGGTCCATGAAGTCTCCTCCTCCCTCAGGTCTCAGGTCTCAGGATCTGTCTGCTCATCTCCCTGCCTTCTAGTCTCTCTGTGTCTTCAGAGCTCATAAAGGCTCTCCCTGCCTTTATTTCTGCTACTCTGCTGTGCCACCACTGCCACCAATAAAACCTAATAGGAATGGGGACCAAGGTGTACCCCACTTCCCAATCTGCTGGGGGGTTTCTCCTTGGGAACTCTTGCCTCTGTGATGGGAGGACAGCGACGGAAGGGAAGCACAACTAGAGGACAAGACAGCTGGCAATGCATGAGGCAGGTGCTTCCCCACTCCCAAGGTGCACGGCCCAGAACCTCTGCTTCAGGATCCACACAACTGCGAGGGTGAGCCGTCACCTTGTGTCCCCTAAGATGCCAGAGTGCCCACGCGAACTGCTGTGCCATTACAGAAAACAAGGTCAACGCTGCCCCCACCCCCACCCAGGGAGATTCCCCACAAAGGAACATCAGTGTCAGGTGTTCAGACGGTGACGGTTTATTCTTTTCTTGAAGCGCGAACAAATACATCTTTATACTCACAGAAGTTGAAAAAAAAAAGCCCTTGCTGCTTTGTTAAAAAGAAAACCCATACGTAACACTTGCCAGCCAGGTTCTCCAAAAACATTACATTTCTACAGTTCACTAAATTTTTGAATTGTGTTTGTTTTAAAGCTGTCAAAAGTATACCCATCTGCCTGAACAAGGGAAGACTAATTTCAAGACTGAAAGAAAAGAGCACATGCCTCTTAGAACTGTTCATGACAAGTAGACTGGAATTCTGAAGATTCCCAAGAAACAGGATATACAATTCTCAGCGTTTCCCTTTAATCAAAGGCAGCATGGGTATCATTAGAATAAAGTGCTCAAAAGACATTAAAGTGACGACGCATATCTACACCAACGAAAGGAACATGTCATACTAAATGCTCCTAAATTATCCCAGAAGAGAAAGCTCATTATAAATTAATACTGCACGATTCAAGCCCAGCTACAGTTAATCAATTTTTAAAAATCTACCCTACAGTATGTAAATATGGAATTCAGGGAAGCAGGGAAAGAAAAGCTACTACTTACTGAATGCAGCAAGTAGGTATGAAGCAAAGTCTCTCTCCCGGGAGTAGATTAATACTAATAAACATAATGGATGGAGGAATAAAAGCAGGATTCAAAATAAAATTGATTTTTTTGAAAACCTTATTTTTCTTATGGCTGGCTCAGTCTGCCCTGGGGGTGGGGCTGGCGCTGGTGATCGAACTGTGGTCCCTGTAGTAGCGTAAGCCTGCTGAGCTATCTCACTAGCCCATAAAATTGATTTTTTTTTTTTGTCCTTTGGAGATAAGGTCTCGCTGTACAGTTCAGGCTGGCCTTAAGCTCACTTTTGTACCCCAGGCTGGTCTCAAGTTCCCACTGATCCTCCTGCCTCAGCCTCCCAAGTGCCGGGATTATAGGCGTGTGCCACCACAGCTATAAAATTGATTTCTTTTTTTTTTTTTTTAACAGTTTCTTTTTTTTTTTTTTCTTGTTTCAGAACTTTTTTTTGTTTGTTTGTTTTTGTTTTTTTTTGTGGGACCAGGGTTCGAACTCACGACCTTGCACTTGCCCAGCAGGCACTTGTGCCTCGGAGCTATCTCCCCAGCCCCCAGAACTTTTGTTTGTTTATTTTATTTATTTCTATGGCCGGCTCAGCCTGCCCTCAGGGCAGGGCTGGCGCTGCATGTGGTGCCCAGGATTGAACCGCGGTCCCTGCAACCACCTAAGCTTTCCTAAACAGGCGCTTTAGACAACTGAGCCATACTGCCGGGCCCCTAAAATTGATTTTTGATGTGAAAACTTTATTCCTTGTATAAGAATGTCTTGTGTTCTTCTATAGTGACTTAGATAAAAAGAAAAAAGCCATGCAAATAAAATTCGAATTACATGCCAGTAGAGTGACTGTCAAAGGTTGGCCCCACAAGGGCTTTTCTTAGAGGGTGAAGACCTGTCCTAATCCCCATCCAAATTGATGTTTTCACCCTAATGAGAGGAGCCCATCTCGAACCAAGCCCAGTGGTGCACTCCCTAGACTCTGTACTTCCAAATAGTGCTTTTCACTTTTTAAAAGAAAAACTGGGAGCAGTGTGGGGGTTGAGAGAGGAGCAAAGAGATCCAGAAATAAAGGACCTCATTGTGGCGGGTGGCAGGCAGATGACAACAAAGAGCAACAGGGGAAAAATCTAAGCAACATCTGCCAACCAAAGGGGGCAGCGCACCGATGAGGAGCCAGTGCTCAGTGCTCAGCTCTACCTGGAGGGGCTGCCCACTGGCCCCGGGGCCTGAGCAAAACTGACACGGCTCCCTGTGCATGGAATGATGGATTAGCTCCTGCTTATCAGGCAGTGAACAGAGCCGGCCACACGAAGGCCTCATAGAAGACACCTTCAGTGCCGGCCCTTTGAAATCAGAACAATATTCTAGCCAGAGATGAACACATGTTTAAAGACAGAAGTGTTTGAAAAGGTATGGAGTACAAATCTTATATTTTGTGAACAGGTCCATTCACAATGGCAGTTCTTCCACTTGACAGGCTGCCTTGGACTTCCACAAAGCTGGTGTGACTGGACAGGAAACTGCTTAAGCTAGTTCACACTGCAGGGGCCAGTCTTTGGGTGACTCATCAAATACAGACTGTGATGCGGTGACCCAGACTCAGCAAAGTCGGACTCAGCTGCCCTCAGTGGCAGAAAGCAGGATATGAAGGGAATGTACTGGGAATGTGTTGTGTGCATGTACAAAAGCAAAGAGAACTGAGGCAATTTACCTGTGCATGCTCATTTGGGGCAGTCAGCAAGACCAAGGTGCAGTCATTTCCCGAAGATGGAATCAAGGCAGACTTAACATCGGTGCTATCTGCAGGACAAGCCTGAAGGACAGCCTGCACGCAGCCTCCCAGTCTTGTAACCTGGCAGGCAGTTCAAGGACACCAGAATCCCAGACTAAGGACCTTCTGCCACTGTGCTCTGGGCAGGGACCTGCTCCACGCTGGCTCTGTACCCTGGCTTCCTTCCTCTGGCTGCCATTGGAGGTCACAGCATCACCTCTTGGACACAGACCTGAAATGAACTCCCTTCATTCTCTTAGAAGGAACTTTAAACAAATGATAACCAATCCAGCTGCTGCAGTAGGATGAAAATCAAAGTTATGATGGTGGGCCACCTCAAAAGCTGCTAACTCTTCCTTCCTTGCTTCCACAAATGCTAAATTGAAGAAGAGATGCAAACTGAAGAAAATATTTTGCTTTCTCTTCAATGAGGCAGCCAAGCAGACGCAGAGATGCAGATCTTTGTGAAGACCCTGACGGGCAAGACCATCACCCTCGAGGTCGAGCCCAGTGACACCATTGAGAATGTCAAAGCCAAAATCCAAGACAAGGAGGGCATCCCACTTGATCAGCAGCATCTGATATCTGCCGGCAAACAACTGGAGGATGGTAGAACTCTCTCAAATTACAACATCCAAAAAGAGTCCATTCTGCACCTGGTGCTTCTCCTGCAAGGTGGGATCATCGAGCTGTCCCTGCACCAACTCGCCCAGAAGTACAACTATGACAAGATGATCTGCCTCAAGTGCTATGCCTGCCTGCACCCCCACGCTGTCAACTGCCGCAAGAAGAAGTGCAGCCACACCAACAACCTGCGTCCCAAGAAGAAGGTCAAGTAAAGCCCAGCTGACCCTCGTCCAGAACGGCACCACCTTCCCAACGCCCACAGCCCTGGGGCCTGAATAAAGTTTTCCTCCCCTGACTCAAGCAGCAAAAAAAAAAAAAAAAAAAAAAAGAAAAGAAAATATTTTCACATTATTCAGAAACTGGAGAAAATCTAATTTCCCAATTGATTTTCCTTATCAATTGGTAAAACTATGAGGAAAAAAGCCAACCTAATTATGCAGGGTTAATGAGGCCTTTAGACAGCATTCAAAACAGAATTTAAAATGCTCCAATCTGCGGGGATTTTTTTTTTTTTTTTTTTTCAGTACCAGGGAACAAACCTGGGACCTTGCACTTGCCAGGCAGGTACATGTCTGCTAAGATAACAAGTGAAGTGATTACTTCCAAGTTTGAGGAAATTCTAGAAAAAAAAGTGCATATTGTGGTATTTTTATATAATGGAATATTACTCAGCTATTAAGAGAGACAAACTCAAAGGTTTAATGGGTAAGTGGATTCAACTAGAGGCTACATGCATAAGTGAAATAAACCAGACCTACACGGGTAAATATCATATTGTCTCCCTAGTGTAAGAACTCGGAAGAAGAAAGAAAACCTGAAAGGTATAACAGATAAGGTGAAATGGAAAGAAATGGAATTTAAGGATTAAACAGTGATGACGAGGGCCAGCCACATAGCTCAGCAGATTAAAACACTTGCTTAGGCAGACACAGGGGTGGAGCCTTGACACACATGCCCTCCCCCCTGCCGCCGCCAGGCCCGCCCTCAGGGGATCTGAGAAGTGTGCTGAGAGGGTGACTGAGACTAGGCATGGTGGTGTGGGTTTGTAATCCTAGCATTTGAGAGACTGAAAACAGGAAGCATACTACGAATCGAAAATAGTGAGATCCTGTGGACCCCGTATTAAGAAAAAGAAAAAATGAGAGAAAGGAGAAAAGATAGGAAAAAAGGTATGGGGAAAATATTCAAGTATGTATACAGGATGGCTGAGGTGATTGTACTAAAAATTTCCATCAGTTTTTTCAAAATAGTTAATGTGTAAAATTTTCACCTGGATTAACTCTGTATGCTGATATCTGCAACCTAAGCAATTACATTGAGGTCAGCAATGTGTAATACAAAACCCATGCTTGAATACCTGTCATCTTGGTCTTCTAAATGTGAACCATTTCTAACATCATATCAATTATTACTATACTCTCTTTAAAGTAAATTTTTAAAAAAAGAGACAAAAATTTAAGGTTTCTTGAAAGACAGGGGTAATATGCTTAACTATATCTGTTAATCTTATATATCTGTTAATCTGAGCAACATATTTGCTGATAAAAGTAGATAATATATCAACCACTCACAGAAAGCAAACTGGTTAAGCAATGGCAGTGACTCCTCCCAAAGTCTGACACTGACAACAGTTCTACAAAGCACTGTACATGGCTCCAAAATTAATCCTAAGGGGTTTTGACCTTGGAAGATACAAAATACGAGAATGTTTTGTTATACAGGTCTTGCTTTAACTTGCCCTCGATCACCCAGCAGAAAAGCTTAATTGCAAGGCATGAAACACAGAGCTCGATTGGTGTGATGAGCTGTAGGAGGATTGGGTCAACAGCCTCCAACGTTGCCAGTTTCACTGATGGCCCACTACAATTGTGGAACATTGTGCTGTATATGCATCTGTTTCCTCTTAGTTCAAAGAGAAGAATTTTTTTTCTTTTGTTTTCTTTCCTTACCAATATCAATTGGAAGGTGTGTCATGCCCATACCCTGTGCTATGTATTACTATTGTGAGGACAATATGCAGTGTGTCAATTGTTGTGAATGTACTACTGAAGTGTTGTCAAACTATCATGTTGATATTTCTTATTAAAATTAATTTAAAAAAAGCAAAACATATATCAACCACTTTTGTATGTGTGGGTGGCTCCACCCACCCTGAGAGTGGGGCTAGCATAGCTTGTGGTGCTGGGGATCTAAGCTCGGTCCCTGCACTTTGTCTAAGCTTGCCTAAGCAGGCATTTTATATTGCTGAGCTATCTTGCTAGCCCATATCAACCATTGTTAATCATCTATTCTTGTTTTGAAAATATGTAAGACTGGGCATGCTGGCACATGCCTGCAATCCCAGCTTTTGGGAGCTGTAAACAGGCGGATCACTATGAGTCTGATCTAGTAGTGAGACCCTGAACACCATGTAGACCCTTCCCTAAAACACAAAAAAAGAAAAAGAAAATATGTAACATATGTATTGTTGTATGTATGTTACCGTTTCTAATTTTTGTTCTGGCTTTTGTTTTTACTTTTCTAAATAAAATTAAATTAAATTAAAAAAAAAAAAAAACCAAAGTAGTGAGGCAGCAGCCTCCTTTTCCCAAAGTCTTCAGAAGAGGTGGCGCAAGCACAGTCTGTGAGGTCCCTAAGGAGCACTGCGCCTTAAAGAGCTAAAGCCCCTAAACCTCACGATTCTCAGTGCTCCATGTGCTACAGTACTGCTGTGACTTGGATCTGCTCCAGTCATCTACGTAGCCCTCAGAAATGAAGCTGGCACAGATAACAAGGCACACCCTAAATTAGCTAAGTGTGGTGATGTGTTTTTGACTCACACCAACAACATGCACTATATAAATTATAATTAGTACTACTCAGGACCAATAAATGTTAAAAACCCATTTCTTTTTATACCTAGCTTATTCTCGGTGTCTACTTCAATGTGCTAATTAACATTTGTGTACAGAACCAGGCACAGATAGTTTTAAAATGAAACTGCTATGTGACAGAAAATTTTCATTATTAAAAATTTATCAGCCCCCTGGTTCCAGTCCCGATGGAGTCCCAGCCGGTAGCACAGCTCAAGCGTTCGCTGCGGGTAAGCTGCCTGCGCCCCTCTGCCCCGCCTCTGCGCTCCTGAGACTAACTTCCTGTTCCAGTCCCGACCCAGTCCCAGCCCGTAGCACAGCCCACGCACCAGCCTGGTCAGGATCCTTGGCCCGCCTTCCCCTCCCCCGCTCCCCCTCCCCCCTTTTATTTTTTTGAACCCCTCCAGTCCAATCTCCAGCACCGAACCCATCAAACATCTTCTCTGGCAACCGATCTGGTCCACGAGCCTACCAGGACTACTCAATCCCAAAGCTCCACCTCCACCTACAGACCACGTCCACTGGGATTCACAGAAGCTAGCAGCCAGAACTCCAGCACAGAGTCAGGAACCTCTGTAGAGGAACCAGCTTGGAGTCTCCAGACCAAACGCCCATAGACACAGCATAATGCCACCAAAGTGCAGAGGCCACTTCCATACAAAATGATAACAACAAGGAGTAGGATGCAATCTCAGGGCCCGTGCCCACCCAAACCAAATACAGAAGACACTATCATGGAAGAAAATAGGAACCATATAGATGAAACCTCTGAATTGGTAACATCTGAGGCAGACACACAAGTGCAGAAACTTATAGAGCAACTGAGATCAGAGATAACATCTGAAGTGAAAAAAGAAATACATGAAGTGGAAAAACGGCTGGAGAAACGCATAGAGGACATTAGAGCAGAAATAATATCCAAAGTTGACAAAGACATGCCTAAATCAATAGCATCCCAAGTAGGGGAACAACTACACAAAAGTAGAAAGGAGAACAGAACAGAAATAATCTCTGTATTAGAGAGAGAAAGGATAACCATAATGACAGACTTCAATACTATTAAAGAAGACATCGATAAAAAATTAGAGG
>PVJA010034996.1:7166-22256 GCA_004027025.1 Myocastor coypus
GAAGCGCCTCACCTCCTCCCTTTCCTCGGGCTGGCAGGCCCCGCCCATCCTGTCGTCCTCCCCATCCCAGCCACAAGAGGGTCGAATTAGCAACAGTACAATACCTCAGCCATGTTATCAATAATAAGGGAAAGCTCTGGGGGATGCTGCTTGAAAAGACACTGAACGTTACTGTCAAAATACACACAGGAAGTCAACTTACGCCACTCAGAGATAAATATTTGTAGGACGGTTGTTGTCGGGTGTATGAGAATATGGGGTGTCATTTGTTCCAAGAAGAAAGAATAAGGTGTTAAATATTGGACTTAGGGCAACCTACAAACAGGGGACCCTAAAAGTAATTTGTGAGATTTTATAGAATGCCGTAATATAGTGAAAGAAATTTTTATTTTAGTCTGCGAGCAATGAACAAAGGCTGAGCATCTATGTGTCTGGAGGCATCACCAGCCTCTGAGGGTACTGCTCAAGGCGGTCGCTGGAGTGCAGAGACGCTCATGGGGTAATGGCTCATAGTAAGGATAAAGTAAGGAAGTTGAATAAAATAAAATTAGGGGGCTCAGGAAGGCAAGCGGCTTAGCACGTGTGGCTTATAATTAAACACTCCTGAGCCCGCCTGCGAAGGGCCCAGGGGAAGCTCATGGGAGGAGCATGCCGGGGGACTCGGCGCCAAGTGCCTCTGTGCATTGAAACTCCAAAATTAGCAGGACAGTTTTCCTCTGTGGCCCCATAATCTCCTTGATCAGAACATTTGGGGCCCCAGAGAGTTACAGGATGTCACAGCAGAGGTTCTCTTATGTCCTGAGTCCTCACTGACTTTGAAGGGCTAGGGTCACAACAAGGGCTATATTTTTAGCCCATCTGTCTGTCTAATTTTTAGTCTGTAAACTTCAGCTGTTAAACATTCAGAAGAGAAGCTCAGTGGTATTAATATCCTATAACAGAGGCAGTTGAGCTTAATATCACTGTCTATCTGAATAGAATATCACATACCTTAAACATAAAATGGAACTGCTATTTCTGACAACCATGGATGTTCTAAAATTTAAATCCCTATAGAATCTTAAAAAAACAATTACACTTTTTTTTTTCTTTTTGAATTTAGGACAGAGTCTACAGGGTGTACAGGGTCTTGCTAAATAGATCAGACTCCTAGTGTTTCATCTGTTTTCAGCCTCCCAATTGCTGGGGTTATAGGCGTGCACTACCATGCCCTGTCTCAATGCTGTCCCAGTGCACCTGGGGGCAGGGTCAGCATAGCATGCCGGGATCGAACCCCAGCTGCTGGGCTCTACCTAAGCAGGCGCTTTACTCCACTGAGCTATCAGGCAGGCTCCCAGTTGTACACTTTTTACACAGATACTTAGAAATCAAACCATACACAACATTGTAGCAAGACAATTCTATGACATTTTGTTTATTTTGACCCTCGTTTACTTTTCTTACCTTTTTTGCATATATTTACTTTAAGAAAGTATAGCAATAATTGATATGACATTAGAATCAGCACACACTTAGAAAGCCAAATGACAGATATTTTAAGTATGGTTTTAACATTACACATTGCTGTCCGCAATGTAGCTGCTTAGTTCACAGGATCGGCATATAGAGTTAGTCAGGGTGAGAATTCTACCCATGAACTACTATTTTCCAAAACCTGATAGAAAAATTTTAGGACCATTTCCTTAGCTACTTTTTAACTTGGTCTTAACCATCCAGCAGAAAAGTGTAACCATGAAGTATAGAAAGTAAAGCTCCATTAATATGCTGAGCTGTAAAGGCTCAAGCCAACGCCTTCTGACACTGCCACTACTATTACCATCTATTGGGCCACATTGGGTTATTTTGCTGACTTCAAGTACCTACAATATGCGTCAAGTACGAAAAGGTCCTTTAAAGACTTTTCCAAACACAGCTTCTGACAAAACGAAACAAAAAAGGGGGATATAAATAAAGGACTGTTTTGTAGTGAAAAAAAAAATATCTATATATATATACATATATATATATGTATATATATATATATATATATATACACACACAAAATACGATAGATATACAGCTACTTTCTCTTAGTTCATTGAGAAGAAAATTTTGTACTGATATTGTTTAGACAAGATATCACATGTGCATCTTGTCTTCTGAATTACTATGAAGACAACAATATGCAATGGATTAATTACTGTAACTGTCCTACTAAACTGTTTTGAAACTGCTTCATTGTTATTTTATCTTTTTTTCTCATTAAGCAAATAAAAAATTGAAAAAGAAAATAGCCATATAAGAATGAACTAGAGCTCACCATGGAGGGAATCAGACATTTATCCATCCGTATCAGAATGACTGAGAGATCTGAGTCAAGTTTTAGGAAAAATGACTTCATTTGATAGAACTTTAAGAGTTGGAGTGCAGGACTGCCTCTTTGCCTCTGGTGGAACTTGAAACATTTCTCTTTTATGGAAACACACACCTTTAGAGGCTTGGCCCCTGCGAAGGAAAAGGTCCCTACCAAGAGACAAAACGCATTTTAGGAAGGTGCCGCGTTCTCTGTGGTGTACTTCAGCCCTTGTGGATTTTCAGACTTGGGTGAAGCATGGACCCGGCCAACCGCACCTCCACCAACTTCATCCTCCTGGGGCTCTTCCCGGGCTTCGGGCACCCTGAGCTCCTGGTTCTCGTCCTGCTCCTCATCTACTCGGCCGCCTTTGCCGGGAACTCCGTCCTGGTCCTCCTCATCTGGCTGGATGCCCGCCTGCACACGCCCATGTACTTCCTGCTCAGCCAGCTCGCTGTCGTCGACCTGGCCTACATCTCCAGCACGGTGCCCAAGACGGCGGCCAACTACTTTGCGGGGAAGAGGAGCATTTCCTACCTTGCCTGCGCCGCCCAAATGTTTTCCTTCCTCACCCTCGGCCTGGCGGAGTGCATCCTGCTCACGCTCATGGCCTACGACCGCTATTCGGCTGTCTGCAACCCCCTGAGGTACGCGGTGCTCATGAGCCCCAGTGTCTGCTTGCGGATGAGCGCAGCGGCGTGGACCGGAGCGGTTCTCGCCGCCCTGGTCCACACTGCCTACCCGATGCACTTCCCCATCTGTGGCTCCAGGGAGATTGACCACTACTTTTGCGAGATGCCTGCCATCCTGAGGCTGTCTTGCGTGGACACATCGGCCTACGAGACGGTGAAGTTCGTGTCCACCGTTTGTGCTCATCCTGGCCTCCTACACGCTCATCTTCCTCACTTTCCTCAACATGAACTTGCGGGCCGGAAGGAGCAAAGCCCTGGCCACCTGCTCCTCGCACCTGACCGTGGTGAGTCTCTACTTCGGCCAAGCCATCTTCATCTACATGACGCCCACATCTTCCCACACACCCGAGCAGGACCAGGTGGGAGCCGTGCTGGGGACCATCGTGACCCCCATGCTCAACCCCCTCATCTACAGCCCGCGGAACAAGGAAGTGGTGGCAGCTCTGAGGAAGTGCGTGGGAAGGGGCTGCAGCTCCCACGGCCACGGCCAGTTGCTGCGGTGCCACGCTCCGGCGTGTTTTATCTTCCGTCTTAAGAGGGTCCACAATAAACTCAAGCGCTAGCTGTGTCTATCACGTTGCACACCTGGCGTGGGAGGGTAGGATTCATGTATGTTGGCCCTTGGGGGAGTGGTGCTCTTCTACCACCACAGCGGTGACTTCCAGTGAGTACAACCTTAATAATTATGATTTATTAACGAAATGACATGGATTTAGACAACAATATTGCTATAGAGATAAAAGAAGACAACAACATGTGTTGTATTAATTATTGTGACTGTCCTACTAACGTGTTTTGAAACTATCTCATTGTTATTTCTTATTAAAAGTAATTTTAAAAATAAAAAAGAGAATAACAAAAGCAATTCTGGGTCACAAAGGCAAGGCAGAGGAGCATTACAATCTCTGGCTTGAAATTATACTATAAATCAACTATGATAAAATCAGTATGGTACTAGCAAAAAAAAGAAAAAGAAGACCTGAAGACCAGTGGAACAGATTGGAAGATGCACACACAACTCCAAGCACACTCAGCCACCTTATCTTTGACTAAGTATTCAAACATGTTCACTGGAAGAAAGATGGTCTCTTTAATATATGGTGCTGGAAAAACTAGCTTTCCATATGCCAAAAACTAAAATTAGACTCATGCCTTGTAGGGATTTGTTGCTCACTCTATGGTCCCTGGGAAAACATAGCGAGAGGATTTAGAAGATAATAGCCGAGGTCAGGTGGTGGCCCATGCCTGATAGGCAAAGGACCCCAGGACAACAGTAGGGGTGTTTATATTTGTACCTTTGCAAGGTTGCAAGACACAATTGTGCCTAGCGACTAACAGCCCACACAGTCCAGGCAAGATGTTTTTGTAAAGACTGAGGTGGCTTGACTGCTTTAGGCAATGAGGCCTCATCCTGTCCTCGCACACAGGACCAATTTCCAGCTTCAGTAACTCCAAACAAAGTCTATCACCATGCACTAAAGTAAAAATGGACCAGGTATGTAAATGTCAAAATAGAACCACTAGGTCTACTACAAGAGAAAATACATAGAAATTCTGAAGACGTAGGGGTAGGCAAAGATTTTCCAGACTTCACAGCAAATAATTCAAAGAGTCAACATCTGGGATCTTATCTTATTAAAAAGCTTTTGCACATCAAAAGAAGTCAACAGAATAAAAAGACAATCCACAGAGCAGGAAAAAAATTAGCCACTTGTTCTTCAGACAAAGGACTTATATCTGGAACATATAAAAGATTGCAAAAAGAAATCAGATCTTCAAATTCAGAGACAGAATCCAAAAATTGGGCATCTGAGATGAATACATACTTCTCAGATAAAGAAATATCAATGGAAAAAATGTTCAACATCATTGGCCATTTGAAAATTACAAATTGAAATAGCACCAAGATTCCATCCCACCCCAGAAAGGATAGCCATCATCAAAAAGTCCGCCAATGGACCCAAAATGCTGGTGAAGCTGTGAGCAAAAATGATCCCGTCTCCACTATTGATGAAAGTATAGAATGTATAGCCCCTGTGGAAAGCAGTGCGGTTATTTTTCAAAAAACTAGAATTAGAAGTCCAATTCAACACAGCTATTCCCCTTCTGGGTATATTTCCAGAAGAATTAAAAACATATCACAGCGACATATGTTATATATGCATACTATGTTCATAGCAGTACAAGTTGCCATAGCTAAACCTTGGAAACAACCCAAATGCCCATCACCTGAGGAATGGATAAAAAAGATGTGGGTTTTTCACATAATAAAATACTGCTCAGCCACAAGGAAGGATAAATTTGAGACTTCAATATACAATTGGATGCAAAATGAGGCCAGACTCATAGGTGAAATAAATCAGATTCACATGGGCAAACGTTGTATTGTCTCCCTGAGCAACTGCAAGGGTGAGTAAGGTCTGAAGTGTAAAATGGACATTGTGAGATGGGAAGAAGGGAAAGGGTACCTAGGATGGAAGGGGAGCGAAGAAAAGCATATTGGTTATACTATTGGTGTCTTTCAGTTCATTGAAAGGGAAAGAGTGTGCTAACATCAGTTGAAGAACATTTTAATGCCCGTCTTGTACTCTCAATGACTACTTGAAGACAACAATATGCAATGTATTAACTATTGTTATTCTTTGTTTTGAAATTTTTTTCCACAAAAAATTAATTCATCCGTTGGACGATCAGACCAGGTTCCCAGCAACAGCCTCACAGGAATGCAGCTTGACCCCTGCAAATTCTTCATAGCCTGTTATGTTTTACATTTTTGGAGACAAAGATTCACTGTGTAGTTCAGGATAGTTTTGAACTCACTAAATAGCCCAGGCTAGCCCCAAGCTCCTGGGTGGTCTTCCTGCCTCAGCCCCTGAAGGCTGGGACTATAGAGGTGCACCAGCACACCCAGCTAAAGTCACTCCTGTTTGCCCAGGAGGCAGAAGTTAATCTGTCTGCTTTAGACACCGGTGTATAAAGATCATCCCTCAAAGAAATTTTGAACGCCTCTGCTGGTCTTGAAGTCCAGTGTGTTATCCATTGTGCCACAGAACCAGACACTCAAAGGAATTTTGAACCGAGTTTTCATTTTGCTGTTTTGTTGTTGCTGCTGTTATTGTTACTGTTTCCATGGTGTTTCTTTTGGGAAGAACAAAGCAGGTTTAGGTGTGACCCTACGAGCTTATGAGTGATGGTCAGTGGCTTTTCCTTCCACGGTGCCTTACCGCACTGTCACGTTTCCATAGGGCCTTACCATGTCACCTCCCCTTGCTATTCCTCTCCCTGTGCAAGCATTTTCTTCCCATTTCCCCATATGGTGTTTTGTTTTGTTTATATTTTAGGGAAGGGCCTACAAGGTGTCCAGGGTCTCACTGCTAGATCGGACTCCTAGTGATCTTCCTGTTTACAGCCTCCCAAGAGCTGGGATTACAGGTGCACGCTGTCACGCCCATCTCCATTGCGGGCTCAGCAGGGCCGGGGGCGGGGCTGACAAAGCAGGCCCCGGAATGAAACCCCTGGCCCCTGGGCCTGCTTGCAGGTGGTTTAATCCACTGAGCTATTTGGCGGGCCCTCCCAGTATGTTTTACACACTTTAGTCCTTATTTACATGTTCTATTTTTCATACCAATGTGATATTTAAACCTGTGCAGTTTCATTTACCAGTATGGTCGCAAAGTACATCCAGTTATTCTCCTCCATCCTTATTGCGACTGAGGAGCGCTCCTTTGTGCAGAAGAACAGCCACATCATTTTATCCATTCATTGTTTGATGGGCACTTGAGTTATCCAAGATTTAGCTACTATAGGCCGTGCCACTACAAACACGGACGTGCGAATATCACTGTGGTATATTTTTTATTCTTTAGGAAGATAACTGTTTTAGTTACTTTTCTCTTGTTGCTGGGACAAACACCAGACCCACAGTCTTAGGGAAGGAAAGGTTCATTTAGCTCACAGTTACTGGAGGTTTCATAATTTAAAGCAGCCTGAATTACATAGCAAGACCTTGAGACTATGCCACTGTGTCCAGGATGATCTGCCCCATACGTCCAAGAGAGACTGCCGCCTGGGGGGGAGACCTCTGACAGCGCGTGCTGTCAGTTTAACAGTTCGTGCCTCTCTTGGCCACGCCCCCTCAAGTCCCGCCCCTGGAACCATGTGCTTGACAGCCCCATGATTTACTTGAGGCTTTGTGGGGACAAGTAGATACAAACTGTAACAATAACCAAGAAGGGGGAGAGCTGGGTCGGATGGAACTGCTCGTTTCAGGTTTTGGAGTGATCGCCGCTCTGCTTTCCAGTTGTTGTGCCAGTCTATGCTCTCCCCAACAGTGGAGAGGGGCTCCTTTGCCCCCTCAGCCCCTCTAGCATTTGTTACGGATTGATTTCTTCATGATAGCCATTCTCTGTGGAACACCATAGTGAGTAAATACTTGCTCGGACAAGGGAGAGCAGGGCAGGGCAGGGCAGGGCGGGGCAGGGCGGGGCAGGGCGGGGCAGGGCAGGAGCACAGAGGAGGATAGGAGAGAGGCCCGGCGAGGGGTGTTTATTTGTGTCAACTTTACTCAAATCTGGAAGATGTTAGTGACCCTACCTAACATCCACTTTCTACAGAAGAGGTTACTGTCAGGAAGTAAAAGATCTTTACATTACTCTGGGGGGCCAGCAAGATAGCACAGTGGACTAAAGAACCTGCTTAGGTAAGCAAGCTTAGGTAAGTGCAGGAACTGTGGTTTGCTCCTCAGCAATACATGGTGCACCAGCCCTGCCCCTAGGGTTGGCTGAGCCAGCTACAGAGTACAGCCATGGTGGTTCATACCTATAATCCCAGCACTGCGGAGGCTGAAAACAGGAGGATCATGAGTGTGAGCTGCATAGTGAGACCCTGCAACAACCAAATACATGAAGAGGAAGAAGAAGAAGGAGAAAGGGAAGGGGAAGGGGAAGAAGAGGAGGGGAGGGGGAGGGGGAGGGGGAGGGAGAAGAGGGGAAGGAGAAGGGGAGGAGGAAAAATACTAAAGTACTCTGAAAGAGGAGATCAAAGAGAGTATACCAGAAAGTAGAAAGATATCCTTTGCTTTCGGGGAGGAAGAACCAACATAGTGAAAGTATCCATAGTCCCAAAATTGTACAGATTTAATGCAATCTTGATCAAAATGGAAATAGCATACATCATAGAATTAGAGGCAACATTCCTAAAATTTATGTGGATCCAAAAGGCACCTAGAATAGCAAAGGGAATTCTAAGTAACAAAGGCCAGGCAGGAAGCATCACAACCCCAGGCATGAGATTATACTTAAAGCTGCTGTGATTAAAAATGGCATGGTGCTGGTCACCTCAGAACAAGCACCTAACAAAACAAAACAGGACTCAAGGGTACATACAGCAGACTATAAGGTGCAAAAATAACTCTGCACACACGGCCACCTTGTGTTTGACACACTCAAAGATGCACTAAACTAAAACCACAATGGACAAAAGATCTAAATATTAAAACAGAAACACTACATGTGCTTGAAGAGAGAATACATACAACTCTTAGAGACATAGGTGTAGGCAAAGACTTCATGAACAAAACTCAGGCCCAAGGGAAATACGACAGAGGAACAAAACTGCAGGTGTATCTCTTCACCTGCCCGCTGTACACAGGCCCCCCGCCCACCAGCCTTAGCAGGCCACGTGGACCACCTCTGGGGGAAACATAAAAGCAAGCCAGACACAGTTCCTCGTCACTGGTGCTTGGCTGCCTGGGAGTAGGCCTAGCTACCACAGACCCAGCCTCACAGTGCCGCTAGACGCAGAGCTTTATGAGGGAGAGGCCAGGTAGCACAGGCGGTGACGGCATGAGGGTTTACGCAGCTCCTCTGCTCAAGTGAGGAAATAAAAGGGTCCTGACATTCACTAAACTCACTCTGGGGAAGACAGGACCTTCCCAGTCTTCTTCCCCAGAGCTCACAGTGACACTAGTGAGGGGACACGAAGACTCTGTTCTCAGGGAGCTAAGTAGTTACCAAAGCCGGGTAGGCCAAGGTCACCAAAATGACAGTGCTCACGTACTGGCGCATACTGCAGCTGAGACCTCACCAGCTCATTTCTCCCGCTGGATGCTCTGGACCACTCCTCAAGTATAACCCCCCCAGTGCTGCAAGGGTCCTAATAAGTACTGAGAGGCTGAGGTGCCCGCCCCATGTCACATGGCTGGAGCAGGGCCTTGAACTGGGGCAGCCAGCTCCAGAGACTACATGCTAAGTCACTGTGCTTCACAATGAGTGGCAGCAGCAGAGGGCGTGTGGGCAGACCACAGCCCACGTGCTACAGATCTCAGCCATGCGAGGCATCACTCTCTTGGATTTGCTTGCTGTGGGGTGGGGGGCAGACAGAGGACAAACCCTGGGGGTGGGTCTGCTGCTGAGGCTCCCAGCCCAGACAGCTGTGCCCTGGTGAACGCGTGGCGAGGTCTGGCGATCTTTGCAGTTGTCACAACTCAGAAGCCTCTACAGAGCAGCGTCAGGATCCGCTACCCAGTCTACAGCGAGACCCTAGTGGCAAAGGACTGTGTAGCTCCAAACGCCAGCCGTGCTGAGCTGGAGCTGAGGCAGCCTGCTCCAGAGCGGTGAGGAGGCTTTGGATGTGCCCAGAAGGTCAAGAGCTTGCTCACCAAGGTCACGCTGCCCGGAAGGATTTGCGGACACTGCTCTACGTCCTTTCCAGATCATTTTATTGCAGTTCAGAGACATCTGAGACACAAAAGAAGTTGCCCCTAAAGACGCTCACACAGTGCTGACATAAAACACTTCTGAGGGACAGGCGTTTGGCTCTGTTTACTTGTTGGCACCGAGAATCAAACCCAGGGACTTTGTACTGAGCTACAGCCATTTTCCTTATTTTTTATTTTGAAACGAGATCTTGTTAAATCCCTAAGTTGCCCAGGGTGGGCTTGAACTTTGATCCTCCTGCCCGAGCCTCACAGAGCACCAGGATTACAGGAAGTCCTAGAATTTACTCAATGTTTCCACGCATGTAGGATAAGGTCAGTACCCGGGAGCCCACTGCCATGAAGCGACGTGCTGGAATCCCAAAAAGGAGGCCTCGGGGTGTGCTGGGGCTGCCAAGGGGGCGCCAGGGTGAGGGCGAGCGTGGGCGAGAGCCTCGACAACTTCTGTGGCATGGAACGGGCCAGGCAGGGTGAGCAGCCGCTCGGGTTGCATGGTTCGCATAATGTGGCATGTTCTGGGGTGTAGGGGTGCTCTCCAGTGGCCCTAGACCTGGTCCTGGGGTTATTAGGAGAGTAGGGTCAGGGTCTGAGAAGAGAAGGTAGAGAGTGCGTGGTGCCTGGGTCAGATGGCTTGCCGTCGAAGGCCTATGATGCGAGGGGGCGAGGTGTTCACGACCTCCAGGAAGCAGCTAAGCTGAGAGGCGCAGCTCCTGCCCAGACAAGACCTCAAGGTGTCAGAGCATCGCGGTGCAGAAAATAGGTGCAGCCTAGCACAGCTTTACATGAAGACCACATGCAACGGTGGGGTTTATGCTTAGAGCCGGAGAAGGGCTTGGGGGTAGGCTGTGGGGCCAGGAGGTGTCAGGCTCTGGATGTGCTTGGCCGACATGAAGGGTATTTGTGTGCAAGGCCACCTGTGAATAATGGAGCAAAGGGATCCAGGAGAGGGGCCTGCGACGGCTGGAAGAGCTCGGCTGGCACCAGGAGAGACGATTCCTGTGGTGGCTCCCTGCTGGCTGACTGGGGACGTTGGGCAGGTCCCAGCACCCGCCCTGCTAGCTTTGAGGGCTGTGGGCAGCGAGGCACCAGCAGGTCTGAGCCCACACCGCCTGTCCCAGCAGGCTAGGAGCTTTGAGCAGGGCAGGCAGCCATAACCTGTCACAGAGCTGAGGCTCAGAGAGACGGGATGTGCATCCCCAGAGACCGCACAGTCCTGGCAGGCAGGTGGAGTCAGGCCGCCATGTGTCACATCCCTGGTGTGCTGTGTCTCCTGCTCAACCTGTCCCTCCTCTTAATTCCTTCCCTGTCATAAGAGACTTATCTCCCTACTTCCTTTTATCTAGCTTTTACTTCTATTTTTAATTCATTTATATTTTGGGCTTCTCATATAAATCTGTGAAGAAGACACCTAAAAGGGGACCAGCCGGGGCATGCGTTTACAATGATTTCTCATTCTATAATAATATCAACAGGGCACAACTTTGTGAGAAACCTTACAAACCTGCGCCAGCGCCCTGAATTCTTTGCTGAGTTACGCACACTGAAGCAGAGGGCGGGCACACGGAGTGGCACGCGGCACACGGCAGAGAGCAACCTTTCCTGGCGGCTGCAGAGCACAGAGAGCCAAGGCGGGGCGGCAGCTCCTGCAGCTAGTGAGCCTCTCTTGGTCCCTTACACTGAAATGCAGACTACCCCTCCCCCAGGGCCAGGGTATAGCACCCAAACCTGCAACCTCAACATTGGGTCAGGAATCATCACAGACTCCAGCAGCTGCCCCGGGGCTCCTTGAGGGACTCTGGTTGGGAAAATACAAAGATTATGAGAGCTTTTGTGAGGTTTTGAGGGGACCCCGGACCCACAGCTAACAGTGAGCTCCTGTACATCTGTGCTGTGGCTCACAGCTTGTGGCGACTTCAGTCCAGCCTTGGCTGGCTCCAAAGCAAGCTGGCATGGCTGATATTCATGCCAGAGAAGCAAGAGCCCGTGGCAAAGCAGGACTTGCCTATGTGCCTGGAAGGTGCCAGGGCAGTGGAGGAGAGGCAAGCAGCAATTTGCTGCTCCCTTTTCCCCCAGGCTGCGCGTCCTTTAGGTGGTGCCACCCGCTCCCAGGGTGGGCCTTCACATTGTGCACACCCAGAACTATGCCAGGCCACACACCCTTAATCCCAACATAACACACCGTCACACCGTCACACACCCTTGATCCAGCGACCTCTGAAAAGTCTGACCTGTGTCCACATGAGCACTGGGGAGGACATCTAGACACAAGCCCCAACAGTCGTGCTGTACACACACACACACACACACACACACACACACACACACACTCCATGCCGTTTTAGTCATTAAGTGTGCACTACAGCAATGTCAATTAATGCTTTTTGTTCTGAATCACCTCTAGGATATTTTCCTTTTGAAAAACATTGTATGTTCATCCAACGATTTCCCTTTTCCCTTCTTTTCCCAGCCCCTGGTAACTCCCATTCCGCTTTGCTTTTAATAGTTTAATACCTCATTCAAGGGAATCATGCAGTATTGTCCTCTGCAGTAATGAACCATCTTCAGGGTTTGCCCATGTTAAAATGGACGCTGCACTGTATTCATCTTTTATAATGCCAGTATTCCATTGTGCGCGTATGCAACATTTTCTTTATCCTATTTGTCTACTGAGAGATATTAGGTTGCTTCAAAAAAAGAGAAAGATGAGCTTTGCAGTCCCTGAGGAAGCAAGGCATCAAAATGGCCGTGGGGGAAAGGCCAGCCTCGCGCACGCTGGGCTGGAAGGTCGAGAGGCTGCTGCCGCTTTCAGCACGTCCCAACAATGCGCTCCTGCTGGAGCGGTGTGCCAGGGCCCGGGGGTCACGGATCACGGCTTTGCACCTTCTCAGAACCCCGCACCAAGGAGGGCGGATGAGCTAGCACATAACCTGAGATAGTAGCTGCCCTGGACGACAGGACCAGCTGGACCTGGGCGGGGAAGGGGGAGCTCGTGATCCGAGACTGTCGTCTCTGGGTGTCAGTCTTCAGAGGTCCTCAGAACAAGCAGAAAAGAGTCAGCCATGGAACATGCGTTCAACCCGAACTCCCAAGTTCGCCCAGGCCTCGGAACTGCGAAACGGCCGATCGGGCTTCCTCAGTCACGTGGCTATGCGGTCCGGCATCTCATTGGCCAAGACTTCAAGCAGGCGGGACAAGCGACAGATACGGACCAATGGGCGCCGGCCTGGCCTGGGCACTGGCAGCGTCTTCTGGCCGCCAGGAGGCGCCGCACGTGGCCTGAGCACTGAGTTAGCCACCCGCTGTCATCACCCCAGCCTGGTGGGAAGGAGTGGCGGAGCCCCCACATGTTTGGGGTTCTCTTGGAGTCTGCTGTCAGAGGCTGGTGAGAGCAGGCTGCGGGGCGGAGTTGGGGACAGGGTGGGACAGGAGTATGAGGGAGGGGGTGGGCATGGGCGTTGGGGAGTGCAGGGGTGTGAGTGTTGGGGTAAGGGTGTGGCGGGCGGCAGGGAGTGGGAACGAGGTGGGAGGTGGGGGTGGAGGGGTAGGGATGGGGTGGGGTGAGAGGTCGGGCCTGGGCGTCGTGGGGGTTGGGGAGCGTAGGTGTCGGGCGTGAGGGTGTCGGGGGCGGGGGGCGTTGGGCGGACCTGTCTCACCATCTAGATTCCTCCACAGCCTCGCCATGCGCCCCGCAACCAGCTGCAGCTTTCTCCTGGCCTGGAGCGTTGCCCTCCTGCCCTGCCTTGCGGGTGAGCAGTGTCCCTTGCGTGTGGCTCCTGATGGCGGCCCCGCGGGCGCCCCCTTCACGTGTGGCCTACAGGGTCATCCGCCCTGGCCCCAGAGGCTACCTGGCACTTGAAGCCACGAGTGGGCCACGTTCCTGCCCCAGAGTACTTCGGGGTGCTGGGCCGGGGCTGGGAAGCCCTGGCGTCCCTCAACCCTGGCAGCCTGCTGTGCCTCTGCATGCTTTTGAGAGCTAGGGCTATTTGTGCATCTGTGGGCTCTGAGGAGAGCGAGCCTCGTGGCGTGTGGCAAGCACCCCTTACATGACTTTGCGTGTCTTTTCATGGTGAGGAGAAGAGAGAGACGAGGTGTTTGCCAGGAGTCCCTGATTTCCCTGAGGACTGGGGTGTGGTGGGAGCAGCTGTGACACCCCGGCTGCTGACAGACGCAGCTGCGGGCCGGGTCCTTCGCTCAGCCAACGTGAACTCTGTAACCGGCCTCCTCCTGCTGCCACCAGACCCCCCCCCCCCGCCCGCCTGCCCATCGCCACATAGCTAGCTCAGCCAGGGGGGATACCCGGTGTCTCCTTTGTGCTTGGTCTCTTACTTTCTCACCTTTTCTTTGGTAGGAAAAGGGAGGGCCAACTGAAAGGACACTGATCTCATGGCTGACCTCCTCTTTGGCCCGTCCACCACAGTACCAAGTGATGATTACTGAATTTGAACCAGTGCAGGATTTTTTTATAAGAATGGGCAGCATAATTTTATATAAAATTCCAGTCTACTTCCTTTTTTTCTTTTTGGCGGGACTGGGGTTTGAATTCATGACCTTGCACTTGCCAGGCAGGCACTTGTGCCACAGAGCTATCTCCCCAGCCCCCCCTCCTACTTTCTTTTCTTTCTTTCTTCTTTAGTTTTTAATACTGGGAACCTTACACTTTCCACTGAGCTATGTCCCAGCCCTGTTTTGGCTTTTGAGATAGAGTCTTACCGTAATAACCCTAGCTGGTCTTGAAGTGACCCTCCCACGCCAAGGAATGGCACTGTTGTACCCAGTAGGAATCAGTGGCAGTGGCTGCCGTTACTCAAGGCAGTCTTGGTCCTCATTCACCCTTGTGCTCTGTAATGGGTGAGCTGTGCTGTGTCCCCAGCCGTGTTTCGATGCTAAGCATTTGAGATGAGGCCTTGTGGTGAACTTTAATGACATTTAATTTTGACCTATTTATGTTGAAATGGGCACACTGGAGGAGTAACTTCAGAGCAGGGCTGAGTGAGGAGGAGCTCGGGAGAGGAGAGAAAGAGATAGGTCCTATTACTAGGGTACATATTTCTATGAAATTATTAATTTAAAGTTTCTGGTGTTGATAATTTCCATTCTTCTTATGTCAGTTTTCTTTTTTAGCTACTTTTGAAATGTTTTTCTAAATTTTTTTTTATTGTTTAAATTTAACAATGGTTATATTACATATTTTCATCATCACATCAGTTTAGGTTAATACATATAGGTATATAAGATTGATCAAACAATTAAACATTTACCCTTCTAAATCAACATTACTTTTTTTCCCCCCTTTTTCTTTTCCCCTTTCTTTTCTTTGAAAGTTGACATATTGCATATTGTCCTCACAATCG
>PVJA010034997.1:0-22145 GCA_004027025.1 Myocastor coypus
GGGTGACTCTCCTTAGACGCACCACAGTTCATTCATCCCTTTCCTCTGAGGTCCCATAATCTCCTTGACCAGGAAATTTGGGACACCTCTGAGTTATAGGATATTACAACACAGGTTCCCTTATATCCTGGGTCTTTTTTGACCTTGAAGGGCTAGGGCCAAAATATTGGCTATCCTTATAGCCCTTCTTTTTCTCCAACTTTGAGTCTGTTAACTTACATTCTTAGCCCTCCAGAAGAAAAGCTTTGTGATACTATTACTGTGTAACATAAAGACTGTGTTTTAAAGTCCTTGTCTAGTAGATACACCATATGGTCTTTCCCAGAAAGAATTCATAGTCATTAGTTTTTTATTTCTTTTGGATGAGCTATATGTTCTTGTTTCTTTGAATGCCCTGTGAATTTGTTGTTGCTGTTGCCAAAGGTGGACATTTGAATCTAATAATGTGGCAGTCTAAAACTAAGATCCTTTGCTTTACCCAAGGATTGTTTTTTCTTCTTCATTGCAAGGTGTACAAGGTCTGTTTGAGGCCTGTCTCTTTCCCTGGGAATACATAAGCACTTCCTGAATTTTCCTGTGTATCCTGACTGTTAATATGTTTCCTAAAAGGGGAAAGGACAAATCTAAAAAGGAAAAGGAAAGCTGAACCTTCAGCTCTCAGTAGTCACTTTAGCTGAGGAGAAAAGGGGTTGCAAAAGGCTACAGCAACAAAAACCACAGGCCTGTTGGTCTGTACTTCCATGATCAGAGGAACAGTATCTAACTTTTAGAAGGCAGTGATCATTTTGTCCACTCTGGCTCCCACAAACTGCTCAAGCTCTCCCAGAAACCTGTGCACAGCTGCCTGCCATAAGACTGGGCTGGTGATGGGTGGTGGGTCATGTACTAAGACCTGAAATTGACTGAAATGTGCTGCAGTTTACCACCCAAGCCTTCCCTGCAAGACTTCACTGGCCTTCAGTGGCCTCCAGAGTTCCAGAATAGTTATACTGCAGAAATTCTGTCATTGTAAGTTTTGCTTAGGTGGGAGACAGATTCTTGCTCCACTATCTTGTCTGAGTCACACTCTGTATCGTTTTTATGTCACTAAAACTGTTATAAAATTTAAACTGCTTCTCCAGATCTTTTATTTTCTTCTGAATTCTGCCTTGTTTATTAAATTTATGGTATTAGTTAAGCCTCCTTGAAGTCTGACAAACTGTGATGTGGTGTGACTACTTCCAAATAGGTTAGTAAAGGTATCACACTCTTTCAAATGTGAGGAGACCTTTTGCTTCTCTGGCAGGTCCACTGTAATGGCCCATCTGTGCGAGTGTGTGCTGGCTAACATGAGGTCAGTTCTTCAGGCATCCCATCACGCATTGTCACTGCTCTGAAGAAAATTACCTCCACAAAGGTTAAGTCTATGATTTGGGGATTACCTGGGTTACTATTCCAAATGTGGTGGATTCAATAAATACAGGTTAAAATTGAGATTTTCAAACAGTTCAGGGTGTTTATTTTTATGAGATTCCAATCAGTAGCCTTCCTTTGCAGGTTTTTGGTTTTTGTTTGTTTGCCTGTTTTAGGCCTTCCTGGTTTCTGTAAAGTGGGCCATATGCAGCTGTCACCTTGTAGTTCAAAAGCAGTTCAGTAGGATTACTGTGCATGCTTCATCCTGTGGTGCATATTTCACCTGATAGGAGCTGTGGCTCTCAATGTGTCACTTTCCCTGCTTTGCACAGAAGCACTTTCTTTGACTCTCTGGGGATCATGCTCTTTGTGTTTTCCACCCTGGCCCTTCATCCTGATGTGTTCAACATAGTTGTCAGTTTGCATAACATTTTCTATTCATTATTACCTCTTTAAAGGTAATATTATTTGATTGTTATCTTCTCTTCCTCTTCCATGACTTAATTTTAGTTAACTTGTCCATGTGCAGAATACCTACATTGTGTTGTCCACAGTGTTCTTTTATCACGTGCTGTGCAGCTGGCCAGGTGCCAGAAGTTGGGTCCTGACTATAATGGAATGTGCTTTGTAGATGTTTGCTGAGTTAATATGTGAATGAAAGTGAAAGAACAAATAAGTAGCATTACCTTGAAGCAGCTTTTTATCTTCAAAAGAGAGAAACTAGTGAGCAGATAGTTTCACTTCAGTGTGCAAAGAGTAATAGATGTTCGTATATTGTGCTTGGAAACACTGTGAAGACATTTGTTTTTTATGTGCACTGTGCCCACATTCTGCTTCCCAATTACATGCTGACAAGAGATTCCATCAGATTTATGATTGGACAATTTAAAGCCTCTATTACTATCAACTAAAAGAAATGTGCAAGTTTCTCAATCTCATTTGACATTTACAGCTCATTATGAGGTGCCCACTTTTGCACAACAGTTTTCTGTTGGAGGCTGTCCTCACTGCCTCTCAGGCTTGTTGTGAGACTTGAATTGGAATGGCATGGGACCGTGGTAAACTATGTAACTGGTATGCATATAAGCATGCCATTACAATATGCCATAGCTGTTAATTACTGATCACAGTAAATGACCTAAGAAACAACTCCTAATTGGAAAAAGATACTTTTACCATTTGTTTTTCCTAGAAAAAAATAAAAGACACAGTAAAATTCCCCCAGTAAAATTCTTCCTCATCAAATAGATATTTAATGAAAACTGACCTTGGTTTTGTTATATCAACCTAAGATGTCAGACATTACTTTTGGAAAACCACTCTATAGTGAAACTTCTCAATATCTCCATGGTAACATGCAAAGCACTGTATCACAGGGAGCTATGCATACTTCATGGACTCTGATCCAACAAAAGGGACCCACTACTGCTCCCATACAGCACTTGCTCATTTTCATCCTCACTTTCTCAATGCCTGAAACACCTGTTTCCTCAATGGTATATATCTACAATATATTCCATAGTATGTACTTCCTGTTTTCACTCAATTCTGTTGACACTTATATAAGATGAGATAAAGGTGTTACCACAGAGCTGGAAAGTTTACTATGATAAAGGCACAGACAAAGTAAAATTTTTAACTGCAAATCTGAACAAAATGCAAGCTGTAACTTTAAACAACTTTTGTCTCACCCTTTGTATTCAAATGGTTGTGCACTAATTTACACTTATAACTGTGATGCTTAATAGATATTCCTAAGCCTTTTACAAACAGTAAGACTTTATAGCTGTCAAAGTGTTTACTCATAAATTCTACTTTGATCCTCACCTTGTGAGACTCTCAGGTATGGCTGTCATTTTATCATCTAGGGAGCATCTCCTGGCGTGAGTTAGCCAAGCTGTGCTTGAGCTAGAACCAGAACCAAGGCTCATGGTTTTGTACACACAGGACCAGGTACCTGCTATTGAGCGAGGAACACTCTTAGCAAGGCTTCAGGACTTTGTCCCCTCACAGATACTGCTCTGTTTAACCTCAACTCCAGAGAGAGGACTCAAAGATTTTTGATTAACCACCAGATTATATCTTTCCAGGCCATCCCAAAATGTGCATAAATATTGCTTCGCAATAGTTATTGTAAGCTAGAGAACTTTACAGAAAACTTATCCTTAAAGTGTTGCTAAAAATATATGGCAATTATGAAAGGAGAAGTGGTTTTCCTCCCCTGATTCTAAGCAATAAAAGCACTAGCTACTGAGAAAGGATCAGCAGGGAATGATAGACAGTTATTTGGTAGCTGACATTTCCTAACATGGCTTTATTTTACATAAGTAGTCTGAAGTCTTTTTTGATTATTCTCTTGTCTTCTTTTTAGACAAAGTAAATGATTTTTGCTGTTAGAATCAAACAGTCCCACACATTTCCATGCCATTGTGACCACAGTCTTGGTAACAATCAGGGTGAAAGCCTTCCAACCATAAAAACACATTTTTGTTTACCCTGTGAAGAAAGGTTAACCTGAACATAGAGTTGTATTTACTAACATCAGTCCTTATTTTAGGAGCATTTTCCTGAAGAAACTATGTTACCATGAAAAAATGAGGTGGCATTATATTTTAGAAAAGGCTCTCATAGCTTCAATTTTAAAAGTAATGCTTTTGTTAAGTAGTTAAGCTTTGAATAAAAAGCCTCCTTGAGAATCCTTATTTCTCACTGCATGGTTCTTTAATTGTCTGGGTTAAAGTTCATATTTTTATCTTTTTATAGCAGACAAATATATCCAGAGAATATTTTTATTTCATTTAACAGTTACTTCTACAAAACTGAGTAGGCAGCATGCAAACATTTATAGTTATGCATAGACAACATGAATGTATTTTTGTGTTTCAGTATAAGAAAGTACTTCAAATATTTTTCTACTAGGCTGAAGTACTCCTAAGTCTGCCATGATCCATAAAATAAGATGTATTTAGCCTTAACGGAGTAGACTGGGTGGAATGACTGACTTTAAACTCAAGCTTAAATAAAATGATGAGTTCATAATTATTTAATGTAAACTGAATAAGGTTGAAGGACCCTGTGGGGTCGATTATTTTAAAGTGCTTCAATGATTATACATTATAGACTGCCTTTCCAGTAAAACTCTATTCAGGTGGGAAGCTCGCTGGAAGCCCTATAAAGTACCTAAATGGTTTCAGACTAAAGAATCTGTTAGTTTTGTAGCTTTAACATCCTTGACACTTAATAGGATTTGGGATTCCATTGTAGCAGCAGCATTTATTGCATGACACTTTAATTGAATGCCTTAGAGTAAAATGAAATTAACAAAGACAGTATTAAATTATGGATGTTCCTTTTTTATCATTTGGCTAAGAACTCAGCACAGTTTCTTTTCTAATTATATTATTTTACATTGATTGATATGAAAAAAATAAACACACTATCTTAAGAACTAGGTATACCATCTGGTCCAAGGAATTCTGAATCAAATGAGAGTGGAGCTGGAGTTGGCCAAGTTGTCTCTCCTAAGCTTCTGAAAGCAATTACATTAGGGCTAGCATAGTTTAAAAATGGCCTGCAATAAATTCCCATTCTTGAATGGGTGAGGGCTGGGTAACTCTGTCTTCCATGTTGTAGTTACTAGAATTACAAATAATCAAAAGATAGATGGGAGGCATTGCACAGTAGTTGATTTTGGTTGTGAAGTCATGCTTTTTTTTAGTATGGAAAAAAAAAAACAGTAGACTAATACATTTTCAAATCAAAGACCGACTCCTTTCAAGTTCTGCATTTGAAGAGTGAAAGAAAAAAGAAACAGTGCCTTAAAATTACCCCAGCCACTGGAGAATAGTTTCTTCCCTTGCCCACGATTGTGTGCTGGGCTGTGCACCACACTACCATCTTTTTAAGATAACTGTGT
This sequence comes from Myocastor coypus, assembly GCA_004027025.1. NCBI lineage: Eukaryota > Metazoa > Chordata > Mammalia > Rodentia > Myocastoridae > Myocastor > Myocastor coypus. The sequence continues at coordinate 5,309 of PVJA010034997.1, forward strand.
TTATTTATCTATGCTAAAAGGTGAGATAAGTGGTCCTTGAACAAATATGTCATCTATTTCAAGTAAAGACAGTTTAGGTGAATTGCTTTTATTTTCTTAGGTCATGGATCTTGTTATCCCCAACAGACCACGAATGGAGCACAACTGTGGTTGCTTCCAAAATAGAAGCTGCTGTTGCTGCAGTGAAGCAGAAGGCAGGAAGCAGAAGGTTCTCCTTAACCACTCCTCTTTTATTTTTCCTTTTTCTTTTGGTTCTGCTTGTTGATTTCTTTGTCATGCTCTCTCCCTTCATCTTCTACTTCTAGTTAACAGTTTTTACATTCTAGATGGAACCAAGACTAGTTGAACTTAAAGTGTAGCCCTCTTGGATAGGAACCATCTTCCTACATGGTCAATAATCAGTCTTTTTCTACTTGTTACCAGAATTTTCTGGGAATGTGGATGTAAAAGAGACAGATAAGTGGCACTAATTGAAACAGATCATCAAGAGACATTTTCTAGCTCTCACTTTCTTTTTGTCTTAAATTAAAAAAAAACAATAATTTTGAGTATAGAATCGTAATTCTTGACCTCATGACAGGCATGTATGTGAAGCCCATGTGAAGGACAGAGCTCATAGTTAGTTATAAGCCTCTCTACAGATAGAAATGTAGGTAAAAAATGCAGAGAAAACCATCATTTGTCTTCTGCTTAATATAGTTATTTGCATGTTTCAGATAGTGGAATGAAACCTGGTATCGCCTTTTTACCCTAATGAGAAAACATTCTGATTCATGAACACTTTTTCTCTCTGTTGAATGTTTATGTTAGGGATGGGGGGAGAAGAAATATATGTTTAACTGCTCCGGAGCACTTTACAGTTTTCTCTTCCTTTTTAAATCAAAACTTTGAACACACTTAAGCTGCTCTACACCCGGCACCTTACAACTCCCTATGACTCCTCTGTTCCCTCCACCTCCATAAACATGCCAACCCATATGAAAGTACTATCACTGGAACTCCAAGACACCTTATTTTAAAAATATCTAAGGAAATAGAGGGAATAGAAAATAAACACTATCCTCTACTTTTGCTCAAACCTGAATTGATAGATGTGTTTTCCTTCCCACTTTAGTGGTCGTTAGCATAAACATTGTTTTTGTTTTCAGGCTGTAAATAGGAAGTGTGACTTTTCTTGACAATATATTCATTATCATTACATTCTTTCACTCCAGGAAAGACTTACTACTGCAATCACTAAAATAAAAATCCCACAAGGAAGACTTCTCTATAATAGATTGTTGCCCTGAATTTTCTCTCTTTTTTTCTGCCATTTAGTTTTAATTTTCTGGCATTGAGTGATAATGATAATTGACAAAATTTTTTCTTTCCTAAACAAAGACATCTAAATTCTGATCAGGGAAAACACAGAGTACTTGTTTTAAATACAGAAAGACAGTGGTGACAGAGCACAGCCACAGGGTACAGCTGGGCTCATGAAAGCCCTGTGCCCACCCAGACAGGAACCTCAGGAAGAAGAAGTCCAGGAAAAACTGAATGCCGTTCTAGAAAACTTGTCATTTTTCTGAAGCATCAGGGCAAAATCTCATGCAATTCCCCCCATATTGGACCTCAGAGAGTACCAGAGAACCTTGTGATAAGTGGTCAGAGTCCTGTCTATACATAATGGGCTCTTTGTGCTTTTCCAGACAGCCCAAGCCAGAGCTATGCTTTCTTACTTGGCCAGCTCACCTAACAGTTAACTCCGAGACACACTCTTAAAACCCCTCTGAAGTTGACCCGTGAGACACAAGTGTACCGAGTCTGCTCTCTCTGCTGTCCCTTATATGCTTGGTGGCTTTGTGAAGTACCACATGAAAGCATTTTTAAACATAGGAGGTCGTTTTGTCTGGCCCCTCCTGCCTCAGGACCGCCTGAGTTTTTGTTGCTATCAGTGTCTGCTGCGTGGCACACAGAGTAGTCACAGAAGTCTGAGGAGAAGGTAGTTAGATAGTAGGGACCGCTGCTCAGTAGTTGGGAGGACACAAGATGTGAGAAGGCTATGACTGAGCCCAGGAGTGCCTCTTACATGATATCACAGTGCAGCCTCTCTCTGAGGAGTGGTCCTCTCACAATTACAGCCCCAGCTACTGTCCCAGGACCTCACTACTCTGCCTAGGTAAGAAGGAGCTACCAGGCAGAGGGTCTGTTCTTCCTCTTAATACTTGTGAGTAGCTGCTGCCACCTCCACCGGACAACCCCACCTGTGTGTCCTATTGTGTGTGTCAGGAGGAAGAGCAGAGACACTGTCTCCAGCTGCAACCCTATGTATCCTGGCCGTGAAAAACTCTATAGGGACATCAAGCACAGTATCTACCTGAGTTTTCTAACTTCAACCCCGCTCAATGGCCTATTGCAAGGAGATGAGCAAGCTGAGAAAGCCTTCCTGGGTCTGTGACTTCTGCCAAGCAGTGTGGTTTGAAATGTAATTAGCTCCTGTAGGCAAATCAGCCATGCTCTATAATGTTTTCATGTAGAATTTCTCTGAGTTCTGCAGTATTCCAATGCCTTTCTTCCTGTACTTTAGGTTATTTTTAGTATCTCAAGCAGTGCTTCCCAACAAAGTAACAGAAAATGTTGCTTGATATGGCATCTCAGAGGAAGTAGACTCACTCAGGCCCCAGTTGATGGGCAGGCTGTGGGTCTCTTATTCATTCCTGGCAATCGGGCTATAACAGGTGGCATTAAGAGTATACGTAAGCTTGGTGCTAAGATACCCTCCTGTTCCCTGAGTGTGAGTTGTCACTGATTGTCATAAGTGCTGTGCCTAGAGAGACCTCACTGTGAGATCATATCATGACTGTATGTGAAATGATATTGCTGATTTTTAGGGTTAGATTCTGAAGGAATGGAATTGAACACTAAGAAAGTCTAGTAACTAGGGAAAATAATTCTACTTCATTTACATATGTGTAAGTATATACTTCAGGGTAATCTTTAAAATTAATTGCGTTAATGGTACATTTGTATGACGTTATTTTAGAAATGTTAGTGAAATTATTTATATATATATATATATATATATATATATATATATATATATATATTTCTTTTTTCTTGTTTCAGAACCTTTATTTGTTTATTCACTCATTTTTATGGCCGGCTCAGCCCGCCCCGAGGGCAGGGCTGGTGCAGCATATGGTGCCGGGGGATCGAACCTCAGTCCCTGAAGCCGCCCAAGCTTTCCCAAGTAGGCGCTTTAGACCACTGAGCCATCCCGCCGGGCCCTATATTTATATATTTTATATTATCTATTATATTTTAATACTTTCTGAATCAAAAAACAAAAGTGATAACAGGTTGGAAGTGTATCATTCAACATCTGATGAGACATGGAATATTACATTTGCACTTTTATCTTTTCTTGGAGCCTCGTGGAAATGACAGGAAGAGAATGAAAAAGCATGGAGTGCAAGGGCAAGGGGATGGGGAAGGAGAGAGCAGCAGCTGTCGTGAGATCGATCAGCAGACTTCTGCATGTTCGAAAGCATTAGGAGGCACAGGAGCCAAGTGGCAGAGCAGGGACAGTGAATTCAAAGGGCCCACAGGTCAGTCTGCCCATCTCCCAGGAAAAGCTCATGAGCCAGCTGTGCAGGGCCTAAGTGAGATCCAGGAGGGAACTGGCAGGGTGGGAACCAAGCAGATGTGCAGCATACTAGCCCCCTTTTCCCTGTATCTGCCTCCTTTTCCCCATGTCTAACACTGTCTGTCTCCTTTCCCTGGGCCAGATAGTTATTCCATGGCAAAGTTGATATAAAGTTAACCTATATTGCACCTTAGGAATACAGGTATCCCATAGGTGGGGTAAAGATATGAGAGAAGTCTGTATAGCCAAATTGTGGGCCCAACACTCTGTTTCCTGGCTTGCTCCCCTAGAACCATCAAGTAGGTATTTTTTTAACAGTCTAGAAGGAAGACTGTCCCTGAAGAAGTTGGATGGGTCCAAAGAGAGATTTGTTGTTATCACAGGAAAACAGAATTGTGCTAGGTATTTCAGCAGAGGGATTTAGCGTGTGATACTGACTTCTTATGCAATTGGGTGGGGTGCTGAGAGATCAGGATCCCTCCTCCCAGTCCAATGGGCAATTGTAGGAAGCAGATGGCTCTGGGGAATATAGGCAGACTGTGAGAAAAACTTCTTGGAGCTGGCTCAGAAGATTGGACAGGTGATGCCACCTGGTGGCTGCTGGAGGCTGTGAGGCACACTCCTGAGCATGCAGAAGTGAGGCTCAGAGCCACTACTGCTGGAGTGAATTGTGGCTGCTGGGGCACAGCACCGTTGCCCAAAGAGGCTGACAGGGCAGAAGTTGCTCTCCGCTCTGGGCCCTGTGGCTTCTCTCCCACAAGGAGTCCACAGGCAATGAAGCCCACCAGTGTGGACTGCAATAGTTAGGGTGTCCAGGGTGAGTAAATGGCCTGCACAGAGGCAAATACAAATCAAATAGGTAAAAATAATTATATTTACAGCATGGGATAGGACAGGAGACTGCTGTGTTTTTGGAAAGAAGTTGATAGTGGTTTAAAGTACATAGACTGTGTAATCCTGCTGAGCTTGAATCACAGCTATACCACTCACTTGCTGGATGGCAAGTTACTTGGCCTCTCTATGCCTTTCTCCCCTCATCGATAAAGTGGGCCTAATAACAGTGTCTAGCTCCTAAAATGTTAAAAGGATGGTTTAATACTTTTAAAGTCCTCAGAAACACAGTCTGTCAGTGTTTAGCAAACAAGTAAGCACTGGCTAAGCAGAGTATCTTAGCTATGGCTCCTTGCATTAGGACTTGAGGTGGTGGTGCAGCCTGTGTCTAGATGAACAGGAGGAGCATGTTGCTCTGATCCACCAGTCAGAATTTCAGTGCTGAATGGCAGTCCCAGAGAAGGTTTGACTTTTGGCAACTATTCAGCATTGTACAAAGATCCCAAATTTATAAGGAAACTGAGGCAGAGGGCAGGTTGTTTGACCAGATCATCAGTGTGGACATGAGGAAGGCCAGCCTGTGTGGTATCTGGTTATTGTAAGTGACTCTATGAGTCACCAGCCCATAGTAGTGCCAAGTTCCAGACCCTGCTCTCCAGAGGAACAAGGCTGCTTCTTACATAGCCTTCATCCCTTCAGTATTCTCTCTGAGGCTGGGGGGTGATGGGCAAATGGCTCTCCATGATAGAGAGCAAAGTCACAGAAAGTGAGTTGTCATCTGTGGAAGGCTTGGGTTCCCTGTCTTTAAAAGACAAATCAGTGTATATAGGGGTTTTTTTGTTTTTGTTTTTGTTTTTTTGTTTGTTTGTTTGTTTGTTTTTTGCCAGCCAAATAGCTCAGCAGATTAAAGGCCCTGAAAGCAGGGGCCTGGGGTTCGATACCCAGGCCTGCTATGTTGGCCCTGCCCCCAGGGCACGCTGAGACAGCAGTTGAGATGGTATGGTGGCACGCCCCTGTAATCCCAGGTCTTGGGAGTCTGTAAACAGGCAGATCACTGCAATTCTGATCTAGTAGTGAGACCCTGAACACCCTGTAGACCTTTCCCTAAAATACAAAAAAAAAAAAAATTTTTTTCACAGAGTATGGTGAGTGTAGTACAGCAGTGTTGAATCTTTTAAACCTCTCAATGATAATAAACAGCTGACTGCAGCACACATGTGATAGGCTCACTACAACTGGGCTAGCATGTGCTAAAGGGATGCTGCTCAAATCTGAAACTTCTAGAAGAGAATGAACATAGCTACTGGAGTCCTGGTATTGCTGCATCTTTCATGGACCTTAAGCTGAGCCTCTCAGACTTCTGTGGCTCTAGATTACTCTGGTTTCTCAGTACTGGACTGCATAACAGCCAGGTTCTAGTCTGAAGCTGACTGTGAGGGGTAGCCCCTGCACCTTATAACCAGTCTGACTGCAGGTGCTGCTTATCTTAGCTCCTCTTCTTCCTCTTCCCTGTAGTCTCCAATCATTTCTAAAGAACTCTACAGAATTAATTTTCTCACTAAGATGTATGTTCTTGAAGGCATGCACTGTGCCTTATTCAGTTAATTCACTGTGCCTCTGCCCAAGCAGGACCAGCAAAGAACTGACCCATGATAATTGATGAATAAATGAAGTATGGAAAACCAGGCCATTTTGCTTTACTGTCTCCTCTGATGATGAACTGATCATTCTTTCTTTCTTCTTTTTTTTTGAAACAGGGTCTCACTATGCAGCTCAGGCTGGCCTTAAGCTCACTTTTGTAGCCCAGGCTGGTCTCGAACTCGCACTGACCCTCCTGCCTCAGCCTCCCAAGTGCTGGAATTACAGATGTGCGCCACCTCGCCCGGCTTTGAACTGATCATTCTTAACAGATGCCTTAAAGTTTCTTTATTCTGTGTTCCTGTCTAACCATCTAGCATCTACTTATTCACCCATCTGCTCAGATACCTACTCATATTTCCATCCCTTTATCCATTCATACATTTCTCCATCTGTCTCCCTTACTCACCCATGCATCCATACATCCACCACACCATCCACTCCGTTCTTTTTAAATTTTTTTCTTTATCTTTTATTTTTAAGGAGAGTATGAATTAGAATTAAAATGAAAAATTATAAGTCATACAGATTTTCACTTAAAAAATAATATGAATTTCTCACTATTTGTTGTATACATAGCATTGTTTTCCAACCAGTTATTCATATTACCAGATATATGCATGCAATATTGGAAGAAGAAATGAAAGAAACATGTAGAAATTAAGACAAAAAAGAAGCATTTGAAAAAAGAAGACAAAACAAATTAAAGCATGAACTGCTTTTTTTCCACAGACCAGCAGAAATGCACATTACAGTTGTCCAAACCATCCTGCATACATATATAAATAAGTCTCTTTCCCCGACTCCCTCTCCTGTTCTCCTCCTAAACTCAGTAACTCTTCCCTTTTGAATAAGTTAATTCCCTTTTACCAGTGTCTATTGTACCCTTTAGAGTCCATTTTTCTCTTTCAGAGTCTCACATTAAGGAGACAATATCACATTTGCACCTGTGGGTCTGATTTATCTCACTTCAGAGTATGTGCTCTACTTGCATCATTTACCAACAAAGCACTCAAATTTATCCTGTTCTATACCTGAGCAATACTCCATTGTGGAAAAAATACCACATCTTCTTTATCTATTCTTCAGTTGAGTGGCATCTGAGTTGTTTCCAGATTTAGCTATAACAGATTTTGCTGCTATAAACACAGGTACACATATATCGCTGTGGTATAAAGTTTTCAGTCCTTCTTCAAAAATACCCAGGAGGGGAATAGCTGGCTTGAATGGAATCTCTAATCTAATTTTTGAAGGAATGTCCACACTGATCTCCATAGTGGTTGTACTAGTCTGCACTACCACCAACAGTGTGGAATGGTTCCTTTTTCTCCACAGCCTCTCCAGCACGTTATTGGTTGACTTCTTCATATTAGTCATTTTCTCTGGGCTGAGAGGGAATCTCAGTGTTATTTAATTTGCATTTCTCAAATGGCCATTGAACATTTTTTTTCATATATTTATTAGCCATTTGCATTTCTTCCTCTGAAAAGTATATATTCATCTCAGATGCCTCCTGTTTTTGAGTTGGGTCTTTGAACGGGCAGGGGCGGAGGGGAGGGAGGTTGCTGATTTTTTTTTTTAATTCTTTGTATGTTCTAGATAGAAGGCCTTAATCTGAGGGACAGGCAGCTATAATATTTTCCCAGTGTGTTGTTTTGCTTTTTACTCTGTTGGAGATTTGCTTTGAAGTGCAGAAACTTTTCAAAAAGATGAGATTCCAGTTGTTGATTCTTTGAAGTATTTCCTATGCAGTTTTTTGTTTTGTTTTGTTTTGTTTTGTTTTGTTTTGTTTTGTTTCTTTTTGAGACAGGGTCTCACTATGCAGTTGAGGCTGGTCCTGAGCTCACTTTTGTAGCCCAGGCTGGTCTCAAACTCGCACCAATCCTCCTGCCTCAGCCTCCCGAGTTCTGGGATTACAGGTGTGCGCCACCACGCCCGGCTCTGCAGTTTGGTTTTTGTTCGTGAACTCTCTGCGTACCCCTTTGTCTTTAAGATTTCTACCTCAGTTTTCCTCCAGAACAGTGTTTCTGTTTTAATATTTAAATTTTCGATCCATTTTGACAGTAGTTTTGTGTGTGATGATAGGCATTGGTATAGTTTTAGCCTTTGGCATGTGGAAAGCTAGTTTTTCCAGCACCATTTATTAAAGATGCTGTTTCTTCCAGTTAGTCTGTTTGGCCCCTTTATCAAAGATAACATGGCCCACATGCTGTGCTGGCTCCATTACCCCCTCAGGGGAGACTGGGCATGGCTGTGAACACCTGAAGGCTGAAAACAGGAGGATCACTAGAAATCCAATCTGTATAGTGAGACCCTGTAGACCTGTACTAAATACATTTTTAAAAAAATAAGTTTACTAAGTGTTTTTACAATTGTGTCTATACAGTTGCATCTCCTAGTTTGTTTCACTGATCCTTAGGTCTGTGTCTGTGCCAGTACCATGCCGACTTTATCACAATAGTTTTGTAGTACAACTTAAGGTCGGAGATTGTGATACCTCCTGCCTTTCTTTTGTTTCCCAGGGTTGCTTTTGATATTCTGGGTCTCTTCTGGTTCCAAGTGAATTTGAGGAAAGTTTTCTCTAACTCTATGCAGTATACTGATGTTATTTTAATCAGGATTTCATTGAATCTGTATATCAATTTTTGGAGTATGGCCATTTTCACAATGTTTGTTCTTCCTATCCTATCTCAAACCCTCTTCACCCTCTTTTCTCAGAGTACCATAATGTCCACTGTACAAATATTTTACATCCTTTTACATTTTTTAGATGTTATTGTGAAAGGCATCCTTTGCCTAATTTCTCTCTCAGTGTGTTCATTCTTTGTGTACAAAAATGTTATTGAATTGTGGGTGTTGACTTTGTATCTTGATACATTGCTGAATTCGGTGATTAGATCTACAAAATGCTTGGTGGAGTTTTGGGGGTCCTCTGTATACAGTATCATGTTATCTGCAAACAATGATAATTTCACTTCTTTTTTCCAATCCTTATTCTTTTTCTCTCTTTGTCTAATTGCTCAGGCTAATGTTTACAGAACTATATTGAATAGGAGTAGAGATAGTGGACATCCTTGTCCTGCTCATGTATTGAAGGTACTCAACTTTCTCTATCTCCTTTGTTTATGTATCTCATTTTCACTTAAAAGTTTTTTTAAAATCTTTTATTTATTTAGTACAGGGTCTCACTACACAACTTGAACTTGTAGTGATCCTCCATGTCAGCCCCCTCAGCACCACACTCAGTTTTAGTGGCTGGTATAGCATGTCCATGGCATGTAGTACCAGGGATCCTGGGTCCTTGCACTTGTCAGGCAGGTGCTTTAGACTGCTGAGCTATCTCCCCAGCCCCTACACATCTCTTTCTTAAACTTGTTTATCTAATAGAAAGGGTGTTGTTGGCTTATGTTTAAATTATACCCACTGTGACTTCTTCAGGAGTATATGCTAGCTTATCATTTTAACATAATTTAATGAGTGAAGTTAGCTGTGCCTTGGAACAATAGAATAGTAATGTTTATATTACTCAAGCTTTCCATTTTAGGAGAAAAAAGATTCATTTCATAGCAATAATGAAAATCTGTGTGGCAGATAATAGAACAAAGGTCAAAGGATCCCAGAATGCTACAAGTGGGAGAATGATAAAATTATCACCATTAAGAAAAGTGATGTGCTGTTATGACAGATATTTCCCTAAAGTTCACCTGAAAAAGCTTTATTTTCATGTATTGCTATAATTTCAATATTTGGTCTGTGTTCTATAAAAGACAACACATTTCTAAATTTAAGGCAACCCTCCAAAATTAAAAGATCCTTTAAATGATTAAATTCATTTAGCTTTAAATCTTGCTGCATGTCTTTTTGAAAATAATCATTATTAATAGCATCTTCAGTTGCACATAGGTATTCTGCATAGATAGAAAGCTGTATATTTGAAGATCTTCATGCTCTGCAAAGGAAAGCCTGCCCCACTACTGACATGCCTAACATGGAAATTTTGGAGGCACAATAATGGTTGCTTTTAGTTCTTGAAAGGCATCTTTGTACCTCCCATAGTCTTCAGGTTTCCTTCTTATCAGCAGCTTTCAAGTAGACCTTAGAGCCTCTGCCCTTTACAGATTTTGCATCCTTTTAGTGTCAATGCTAAGCTATTGACAGCAACTAAGCAATCTTTTTTTTTTTCTTTAAGTTTAGCAATTGGTAAACTTTATCATTTTTAACATCTCATTTCTCTGTCACTTAGGGAGCTGCTTAAAGGTAAGGCTTAAAGAATAAATCGGGTATCATCTTTGAGACTCTTTAATGGTTATGCAGGCTGGTAGTCCAGTATCACAGACAAGGAGTGGGGTAGGGAGCCACAATTTTTCACAACTACAGTTACATAGCTAGATCTACTGTGAGCCAGCCTAGGACCCTCTTCCTGCCTAGGAGCAGTTAATGCACTACCTTGTTGCCTGGAGAGTCCACAGCCCTCTACTTCTGAAAGCTTCTTTCCCCAAAATGCCCCATCCCTATTTACTGGTAGTTGGCTGCACCCTGTGTGTGAAGGTGGAGTCCTCAGACTTACCACATTCCAAAGCCAAAGTTGCTTCTCTTTTAATAAGCATGCTCTTTCTGTCTCTGTCTGTCTGTCTGTCTGTCTGTCTGTCTGTCTCTGTTGGCCTCTGTCTCTGTCTGTCTGTCTCTCTGTCTCTGTCTATTGTCTCTCTCTGCATCTCTTTTCTCCTCTTCTTCCTTCTCCTTTTCCTCCTTTTTCCTGTCTCTCTCTCTATCTCTCTGTCTGTCTCTCTGTCTCTCTCTGTCTCTGTCTCTCTCTGTCTCTCTGTCTCTCTGTCTCTCTGTCTCTCTCTCTCTCTCTCTCTCTCTCTCTCTCTCTCTCTCAACCTCACAGTCACTAGGCAGGTGCTATGTTGCTGAGCTACATCTCCAGTCCAAGCATGTTATCTTTATAAAATCTCCAATACAATTCTTGAATTCATTTTATACTTTATGATTTTGCCTTCTTTAAAGTTAAAGTGATGCATGCATATCCATGTTTATGCCAGCAAAATTCACAATAGCTACATTATAGCTATATGCCTAGCAACTGTTGAATAGAGGCAATGTGGCATATATATACTATTTGGCCATAAAAACTGATACATTTGAGACCTGTTTTGGAAAATGAATAAATTTTGAAACAGTAATACAAAGTGAAATAAATCAGATACAGAGGTTAAATATCACATAATTTTGCTAGTATGAGAGATATAAATATAAATAAAACCAAAATAAAAGAGATATGGAAGGAGGTAAGAAGGTAGACGCTGTGGAGATGAGAAGGAGAGAGAGGGAAGGGAAGAAGGAAGGTGAGGAAGTAATATGGTCAAGATTCGATGTATCTAATCCTGTGAGATAGGTCAGTGGTCTAAAGCGCCTGCTTAGGCAAGCTTAGGCAAGTGCACAGGGACAATATGATCCCTGGCAGCACATGCTGAGCCAGCCCTGCCCCCAGGGGGACTGAGCTGACCACAAAACAACAACAACGAACTATGTATCTAAGTACCAATTCCCCAAGATGAATGTATTACAAATGTACTAATAAAATATAAAATAAAATACTTATTGTAAAATATTTCAGATGTACACAAAGATTGTGAAGGAGAATGTCATGCACACCCAGCTTGTAGCTAGAAGGCATAAAGTATCCCCAGTGTGGGTGAAGGCCTTTCCTACCTCACCACCCTGCAGGCCACAGACACTGGCCAGAACTTGACATTTAGCATTCTTATACTAGCATCTTCTTTTTTAAGTGTTACAATGATTTTTTAAACTAAAGATAAATAGTGAAGGCATATCCAACAAAGAGTTTAAGTGTGTCCACACTGCATTTCAAAGGTTGGATATTATCCTTCTGTCCATTTGGTTGGAACTGAAGATACTTTAGAAGGTCTATAGGATGCCCCGTATGAATTCTGACACTAAGTGTGGCCTTCAAGGAAAGTGAACCAACTGTTCGTAAAACATGACAGCTGCTTTTCTTGTCAAGCCGTCACACTATTAGGTGCAGCCCTGTGCCCTGCCTCTGCTGGGAGCCACGCAAGTGCTTACTTCTCACTGCCTGCAACAGCTGATGAGGCATCTTTTTCCTTCCCTCAGCTGGGGCACTGGAACCTGATGAGGACATGGGTCTGGTCCAAGATTAGTGTACAGCTGACTATAGAATCTTTCAGCACACTGGGTGAGGGTTTTGAGTAGGATTTAGGTGGGGCACCATCTGTGGCTGCCATTTGCTTTTCTGTGCAGTTATGTTACATTAGTGTCTCTATCAGTGATGCTACTTGGCATGCAGGCCAGGGAGGCCTGGCTTTCAGCACCACCCATAGTATTTCTGGAAGGGACTGACTCAAGCCTTGTAGATTACCTGTGAGTTTATTACACAGAGAAACTGAAAAAGTAAGACACAAATATAACATGCACAGAACTCTTGCAGAAAGGAGATCTGACAAGAAGGCTGCAAACTTTAAAAGGGAAAGTAGCGGGATTAGCTACACACAGTTTCTTTCTCCTCCCTCACTGCATCTGGTTGTTCAGTGTCCATGCACATCCTCTTCTTGCATTTATTATAAGTCACACAATATTGCATTAAATTGGAAAGTGACACTGGTGAGTTATAACCCACTGCATTAGATTTAGGACAGAGTCCTAACTTAAAATATAGTCTTCGTGAAGCATTAGTCTGGAAAGTAGCTGATGTTTTACAGTTGTGTGATAAAGTCACCAGAATGGGCGTGTACCCATTTGTATTCTTCCTGGAGTCAAATAGTAATATCTTTAAAATTGACTGATTATGCTCAGAATAATATGGATGAAAGCAATAAATCTAAACTTAGCTCTCATAAAATGTATTTCTGGGAAGGTCATGATTCACGATCAGATGCACACACAGATATCACAAGTGCTAAGAAATAGAATTCACAACCTTTGGCTGTGGAACTCCAAGTGTACTTGGCACTCCACCAGCCTGCTCAAGGGTGTTGCATTTTTGTGGAGTTTTTATCTTTCTTTGACTCTCTTGATTTGCTTAGAGATGCAAGTCCAGCTTGTGTGATGTGTTGAAAAGGAAGGGAAAAAAAGAATAAGAATAGAAAACGGTTCTTACAATAAAGGAGAGAGTTGATTCTATATCAGCTAACAAAAGGAAAAAGGGTAAGTGTTGACATGCTGAGGAGTTCAGAGCCAGCGCCCACAGATGACTGGAAAAAGCAGGAAGAGGTATAGTTGCAGAAAGGCAGGCATGCTTACTTGTTTAAAAAAAAATACCTTTCTTTAACATGCTGGGCATTAAACCTAGAACCTTATTCAAGTATGATTACCTACCACTGAGCTACTACAGCTTTTTTATTTTTTTGTTTTTCCTCTTAAGACAAGTCCTCATTAACTTGCCAAGAGTGACCTTAAACTTGAGATCTTCTTGCCTCAGCCTCTTGAGTAACTGGAGTTAGTCTACAAGCATATGCCACCACATGGCTAAAAAAAAAAAAAAAGGAAGAAGAAGATGATGATGAAAGAGCATGAAGGAGCATCTCAGCAATTCTTTGGACCCCCTTCCTGTTTGTCTGTTGCTCAGGACAGGGGGGCATACCTCTGTACTTCCTTCCAGTCCTAAGTAGGCTTCTCTCATCTCTGATCCCTTTATCTCCTCATGCTCCCAATCTGGGCACATCTTTGCTGCCCCATCCTTACTGTCCAGTTGCAGTCACTTTCAATCTAATCTAGTAGCACTTAGATTGTTTTGGGTACTTCTAGCTTTGAAAACAGAGGTCATTGTCACTTGAGTTAACTATGTTGAGCATTTTCCACACATGTATTATTTTTTTATTTTGTCTTACATATTTTTGCATTTTTTTTTTCTTTTTGAGACAGGGTCTCGCTATGCAGTTCAGGCTGGCCTTGAGCTCACTTTTGTAGCCCAGGCTGGTCTCAAACTCACACCAATCCTCCTGCCTCAGCCTCCCGAATGCTGGGATTACAGGCATGAGCCACCACGCCTGGCTCACTGCATTTGTTTTTCTAGTTTTCTTTTTTCTGTTACTTTTAAAGGGAATATAAAATAGTAATAAAAATTAAAAATAATATAGAATTTCACTAACCAAAATAATATGAATTTGTCAGAGTTTCTTGTATTGCATAGTGTTGTACTCAACCTAATTGTTCAGATTACCAGATATATGCATGCAAAATTGGAAAAAGAAAGAAAAGTTTAAAAAATTAAGAGTGAAAAATGAAATAAGAAGACAAAAATTAAGCATTAACTGCTTCTTTCCATAGAACAGCAGAAATCCACAGTACAATTATCCAAGCTATCCTACATACATAGACATATCTTTGTCTTTTTCTTTTAAATAACCTGAGTTAGTGTAGTCATTTTGTATTCAACTCCTGTGTTCTTTAATATGTAGCTTGTACATTTAGAAAAGTGAGATTATACTTAGTGATTAATTACATAGTTACATAAAATTTATTTTTGTTATGTTTAATTTTTATTTATCCTTAATTTTTTCAATATTATGGCTGGCTCAGCCTGCCCCAGGGATGGGGCTGACACAGCATGTGGCGCTGGAGATTGACCCGCAGTCCCTTCCAATTGCCCAAGCTTGCCTAAGCAGGTGCTTTAGACCACTGAGGCATCTCACCAGCCCCATTTATCCTTAATTTAACATGGTTGCACATTATAATTTTAAATAGAAATAAATATGATCATATATATCTTTTTTAAAGAATATCTTTTATTTTTCTTGTTTACTTTTTCTCTTTACTGCTGACATACATTTATAACTCAATATGTATTTTTATTTTACTGTAAAGTCAGACTCCCAATTAAACATGGGTGTACACTTTTTATTGCAAAGGTTTAAAAAGTTGGTGCATATTTTATACATTTTTCCATATTTTGCTTTGTAATAATACCTTTAAAAAATCACTGAGTTCCCTATTTGTATAGCTTATTCATTACTGTAAATGAGTATGGAATATATCATAATGTCTATGTCATAATTTATAGTCTTTGTCTATACTTGCTTTTTCATAGGAAATTTACATAGAATTTTTAAATCATGGTATGTTATAAGGTGAAGAACTAAGTTTTCAATGCTAGCCAATAATGTCTTGATGTTTTGAACTGTCCTATCCATGTCTTATTGATTTAAAACTCTTTATTATATGCTAGTCATATACATCTATAGTGGTATTATGGTTTGTGTCTAGTTGTCCCCCCAAAGACTCATGCAGTCATGGGGTGGATTTCTAGAGTTTGTGATCAAATCATGATACGCTAGGATTATGGGCATGAGTACTGCACCCAGCCTAGGGCACAGCCTAAATGCAACATAAGGGAGACAGACTTGCTCTCAGTTATCATTGTTACTGCTACTCCTCCATTTTGCTTTCAGTTCTTTGCCACTACCATGAAAGGTTTCTTTATGCCATGTGCTGTTCTTCTTGGAGCCAGCTAAGTATGGACTGAAACCTCCAGTAACTGTGAGCTAAATAAACCTTTCCTTCCTTCACTTTGGGTGTTGGGTATTTGTCCTAGCAACAAGAGAAGAGTAACTGAGACAAATAGTTTTTTTGGCTATTCTGTATTGTATACAGATAATGTTTTGTTGTTGATCTTGTTCATTCTAAAAACCTTTTTATGTTGGAATAACTTCAGACTTACAAAACAATTGCAAAAGAAATTTGCATTTACTGTACTAAATTCTCTTCATGTTATCCTTTCACATGACCAGGGTACATTCATAATAACTAAGTTCCCAGTGGCGCAGCACTGTTTGCTGAACTACTCTTCTGACTTTCCTAATTTCCTTCCCCATGCTCTTCTCCCACTCAGGACCCCATGCAGGATTGCATCTTGTATTTAGTCATCATGCCTCCTTGCATTTCCTAGGCTGGGGCAGGTCTTTGTCTTTCCTCGATCATGACCTTGAAACTCTTGTACATTATCGATCAGTTATTTTTTTCTCTCATTCCCTCAATGTGGGCTTCTCTGATACTCTCTTATAGTTAGGCTGGGGTTGTGGGCCAAGGGAGGAGTCCCACAAGGTCCACCCTCTACTACTCCTGGTTCTGTACTGGTCCCATCCACACCTGATGCTTTTTTAAAAAGCAAGTCAATGAAGCCCATATGCAAAGAGAAGGTAATCAAGCTCCAGATATTTGGACATATATTTTACATATTCTGAAAGTTAGTAAATATTTTGAGATTATAAAAATATCCTGTTTCTCCTTTCAAAGATTTCCCTACTCAGTCTAGCATTCATCAGTGGTTCCTGCCCATAGGAGCTGTTTCTATGAATATCTGATAATCATTTTCCTGTCCCCCTCATTCCTCTACATTTATTAACTGGAGTTCTCCTGTAAGAAAATTGTGCCCATTTTTCTTCAATATTCAGTTGTTATTTACATTAATATGGCTTTTGTGCCATTTCACAACTGGTGTGATAAGTCCCTTGTGTTTATTTTCCTTTCTAAAGCAATTGTGGGTCCTTTATTACTTATGTTGTTATTCTTATTTTTTTCCCCTTTTTTCAAGTTTCAATATTTTATTGTTTAAATTTAACAATAGTTATATTACATATTTTCATCATCACATCAGTTTAGATTAATACATATAGGAATATAAGATTGATCAAACAATTAAACATTAACCCTTCTAAGTCAACATTACTTTCTTTTTTCTTTTCCCCTTTCTTTTCTTTGAAA
>PVJA010034998.1:0-22146 GCA_004027025.1 Myocastor coypus
GTAGCCCTGTAGTATAATTTTAGGTCAGGAATTGTAATGCCTGCTGCCTTACATTTGTTGCGCAGGATTGTTTTTGCAATTCTGGGTATTTCTTGGTTCCAAATAAATTTTAGGAATGATTTATCCAGTTCTGTGATGTATGTTGATAGGAATTGCATTAAATCTGTATAACAGTTTAGGGAGTATGGCCATCTTCACAATGTTGGTTCTTCCTATCCAGGATCAGGAAATCTTTTCATTTTCTGAAATCCTCTAGGATTTCTTTTCTCAGAGTACTGTAGTTTTCATTGAAAAGCTCATTTACTTCTTTAGTTAGGTTAATTCGTAAGTATTTCATTTTCTTCAGTGGTATCATAAAAGGTATTGTTTCTCTAATTTCTGTCTCAGTGTGTTATTTATATAGAGGAATGCCACTGACTTTTGTGTGTTGACTTTGTAACCTGGTATGCTACTGAATTTGTGTATTAATTCCATTAGCTTGTTGGTGGATAATAAATAATAAGCTAATAATTAGCTTATTTGGAGTCTTCCAAATAAATTATCATGTCATCTGCAAATAATGATAACTTCTTTGCTTATTTTTATTCCTTTAATTTCTCTCTCTGGTCTAATGGCTGTAGCTAATGATTTCAGAACTGTATTTAATAGGAGTGATGAAAGAGGACATCCTTGTCTTGTACCAGATTTGACAGTAAAAGACTTTGGTTTTTCCCCATTGAGAATTATGTTAGCCGCTGCATAGGCTATGCTTGTGTCAGGCTGAAGGTCTGACTCACATGGTGGGCCTAGCTGCTGGATATGCTGTGATTGCGGTGGGCCACGGGAGGTCTGACATGGTAGGCCTGATGCTGGATAGGCTGAGCTTGCGGCACGCTAGAGGAGGTCTGACGCAGTGTGCCTGATGCTGGATAGGCTGCGCTTGCAGTGGGCTGGGGGAAGTCTCTGAGGTAATTTTAGCTTTTCATTTTCTCAACATTTTATTTTTCTGATTAGGATATTTGCCTCAAGTGCATTTTTTGCATGGTTCAGTTAGAAGAAACTGTTAAAAGTTTGGTAGGAGGTACTGAGGATTGAGCTCAGGACCTCGTGATTACCAGGCACGTGCTTATGCCACTGAGCTATTCCCCTGGCCTCACAGCATTCTTGAAATTAGACCTTATTTTTTCCCCAGAAAACTTGATGACCAGAATTGAGAAAACGGCCATTTTAAGACTCTATGATGAATTACCTTATTGAAATATTTACTCTGCTGTTAATTATTTGACCTTGGAATACTAAATAACTTTTCAGAGGCTCCATTCCACTGTCTCTGAAATGAAACTTAGAAGTTGAGGTGGACAGAGTATGCTGATGGGATTTAGACATGTGTGGTAGCATTGGGAGGGAGAAGGGTAGGAATCAGGGAGAGAGAAGTAGGGATAGTGAAAGATTCAATATTTTGATTGTAGGGTGCTGTCTTTTATGGGGTACAAAACAACATAAGGGGAGATGGAGACCTGGGAGGGAAAATTAATTTTGTTTTGCAGTTAAAATATTAGTTACCCATATACCATCCATAGTTACCTAATAAAGAGAAAAGGCATATTTTACTTACGTTTTTAGAGGTTTTATTAAAATTTTATTGATACATTTTAGGTTTATATAATAACATTTACCATAGGGAATTTGTAGCTGTTCATGATGTATCTTGCTGTGTTTGTCCCTGTCCCCTCCCCTCCTTTCAACCTCACTTCCCTTCCTTATTTGCCACAGCTTTGTCTTTCTTTTTCCTTTGATTCTTTTTTCTTGCCCCTTCTTTCCTTTTTCCCTACCCCTCTCTGTCTGCCTTCTCATTTGAACATTTCTTCCCATTTCCCAATAATAATTTTCTTTCTTTTTTCCCACATTTTGGTCCTTATTTACACTTTCAGTTTCTCACACCAGAGGAATGTGATACTTAAACGTGTATGCCTGATTTATTTCACTTAACAGTATAGTCTGAAGGTGAATCCAGCCAGAAATGTCTCACGTTTATGCTTCTTTATAGCTGAGTAGTACTCCATTGTATAAAAACACACATCTTTTTAAATGATTTATCTGTTAGTGGACCTTTGGGCTGTTTCTAAGATTTACCTATTAAAAGCTGTGCTGCTATAAATGTATGTGTGTAAATATTGCTGTCTGATTTTTTTTTTTTTTTTTTTTTTTTCAGAAAGTTGTCCAGAAGGAGACTAGGTGGGTTGAATGGAACCTTAGCTTTAGGATTTTTTTTTTTTTTTTTGAGCAAGCACACTGATTTTCATAGTAGTTGCACCCATCTATTCTTCCACCAACATGGCGAAGGGCTCCTTTTCCTTCACAGCTCTGCCAGTATTTGTTATTGATTTCTTGACACTAGCCTTTCTTTTTGAAATGAGATGGCATTTCAGCATTAATTTGCATCTCTTAAATCACTAGTGACATTGAACATTTTTTCACATGTTTGACATTTCTACTTTTAGAGAAATATCTATTCCTGTCATGTACCCAGTTTTTGGTTGGGTCTTTAAATTTGAGGGTTTATTTTATTTTATTTTTTGAGTCCTTTATATTCTAGATATTAGTCCCTTTAGGAACAGCTGGAAAAAATTTCCCCCATACTGTGGGATGTCTCTTTACTCCATTGGTGGTTTCTTTTTTTGCTCTGCAAAAGCTTTTTATTAAGATGAGATATGAGTTATTGATTTTTGTGCTATTTCTGGCATGATCAGGTTTTGTTCAGTCTTTTCCTACACCTATGTCTTCAAGGTTTATACCTAGGTATTCTGTCTTGTAGTTGCAGATTTAGTATTTCTTTTCCTTTTTCTTTCCATCCTTGGAATCGGACTCAGGACCTTATACCTACCAAGCAGGCTCTGTGTCACTGAGCTATATCCCCAGCCCTGTTTCTGTTTTAATGTAGAACTTTGAGCCATTTCAATTTCAGCTTAGTGCATAGAGAGACATATGGGTGTAGATTGAATCTTTGGCATGTGGAAAGCCAGTTTTCCAGCTCCATTATATATATAATGCTATCCTTGTAGTGAAGGTGTTTGGGTTTGCTAAGGATAATGGGGCTCACCTGAGCTTGGAGTTATTAGTGTATCTTCTAATCTATTTCATTTGATTCTCTGGTCTTCTCCCCCAGTATGGTACTGTTTTAATCAGAGTAACTTTGTAGTATAATTTCAGGTGAAGGATTGTGATGCCTCTTGCTTTGTCTTTGTTGCTCAAAATTGCTTTTCATCTTTTAGGACTCTACTGGTTCCAAGTGAAGTTTTGTTTTTCTTCCACCTAAGTCAGTAAGATATAGTATTATTTTTTTAGACTTGAATTCAGTTTGTATAACAATTTTTGGAGTAACACAATTTTTGCTATATTGTTTCTTCATACTCCAAGACAAAGGATGTTTTTTCTTTTTTCTGATACCTTGATCTCTTCAAAACATTGCAGTTTCCAATGTTAAGGGCTTTTTTCTCTCTCCTTCCTTCCTTCCTTCCTTCTTTCTTTCTTTCTTTCTTAGAACTGGGGTTGCAAACCAGCAAAAAGTGCAAACTCATGACCTTGCACTTGCCAGGCAAGCACTTGTGCCACCGAGCTATCTTCCCAGCCCCACTTCTTTTGTTAGAGGTAAAAAGTTGTTTCCTTAATTTCTCAATCAGTGAGTTTGTTATTTTGTTCCAGGAATGCTATTAACTTTGGATGTTGACTTTCTATTCAGCTACAGTACTGAATTTGGGTACTAAGTCTTTTGGTGGGGTTTTTAGGATCTTCTATGGTAGACTATAATGTCACCTGAACATAATGATAATGTAACTTCATATGGTAATGTAACTTCTTCCTTTACTATACATATTCCTTTTATTTCTTTCTCTTGTGTAATTGCTCTGGCTAATGTTTCTAGATCTACATTGAGCAGAAGTGGTGACAGTGGAAATCATGTCTTATTCTTTTTTTTTTTTTTTCATGTCTTATTCTTGATTTTAGAGTGAAACTTATTTCATTTAATTCTTACCTCTTTCTGAACAATTTTACAAAGCTGTTGCACTAAAGTAACAGCTTTGTCATAGATGACTTTTATTGGATTGAGATAAAATGCTTTTCCAATCCTTTGCAGGGTCTTTATCTTGAATGGATATTCAACATTGTCAAATGCTTTTTCTGAATCTGTTCAGATGATCATGTGGTTTTTGTCATTTTTTCTGTAGATATGGTGTATTACATTTGTGGATGTGTTTGTTTAGAACCATCCCTGCAGCTCTTGGATGAATCCTACTTGATCATAGTGTATAATCTTCATGATGGTTTTCTGCCTTCTGTTAGTCAATATATTATTTAGAATGGCTGGGGAGATAGCTCCATGGCACAAGTGCCTGCCTGGCAAGTGCGAGGTCGTGAGTTCAAACCCTGGTCCAACAACAAAAAAAAAGAATTTTAGGAGCATTTTGTTCATCAAAGTGTTAAGCTTTCTTTTTTGGTTAGATCCTTCTTTGTTTTTTCTTTTTAAAATCAGGGTAGTGCTTGCTTCCAGGAAGGGCTTTGTGAATATTGTTTCCCATTCAATTTCATTAAAGACTTTGAGGGATAGCAGTGTAAGAGCGTCACTAAAGTTGTTAGAAAAGAACTTAGAGAAATTAATCAGTGAATCACTTGTGAGCTAGGCTTTTCTGATGGTTTTTAAATTACTTCTGTCTCATTGAAGGACTGTAGCCTGATGGGTGTTTCAAAAAGCAGAGTGTGATGAACGGGGCCGAGAGGCAGCTGTGGTAGGGCAGCTTCACCTGTGGGTTCTCTGTTTATTGCTGTCTCCCTTTCTTGGAATGCTATTGGTTGACCCCTAATGAACTCTAGGATGGAAGCTGATGGAAATCTTGGTTGCGTTCATGACTAAGCACATGGCCCTCCTTTACTTTAATGAGACCGTGATCCCATTAGTGCCTGAGCGCATGCTTCTCCTTTGCTGAGGTGATTGTGCAAGAGATCACACTGACTAGCCTGAATAAAGCTGACTTGTTTCAGAGATTCTTTGCTCCCTGGGGACAGAATCTCAGTGAGTCCTGTGAGCCACCTTCATTGGGTCTTCTCGGTCCTTCTGACTCTGGCACATAATTTTACAACAAAGGACATTGGGTTACTTTATATTTTTATACCTTGATTCAGTTTGGTAATTCATGAGTGCAGGACTTTATTCATTTTTTTCCCTGAATTTCCATCTTATAGCATATTGATTTTCAAAGTACATATTGCTAATTTGAATATGTACAGATTTATTTTAATTTTACCCTTTTCACTCCTAATTGCATTGATTTGAGTTTCCTTTTTTTGTATAAAGTTAGCTGAAGGTTTATTTATTTAATGTTTCAAAGAACCAACTCTTCAATTCATTGGTTACATTTTCTCAATTTCCATTGCATTAATTTCTGCTCTCTTTATAATTTCATCCCTCCTTTGAGCTTTGGGCTTGACTTGCTCTTCTAGAAGCTTGAGGTTCAACATTAAGCTGTTTATTTGAGCTTGCTCTGCTTTTCTGATATGGGAATTCACCACTATAAATTTCCCTTGTAGGACTGCTTTCATTGTGTCCCATAAGTTCTGGTATGTTATGTTATCATTATCATTGGATTGTAGAAGCCATCTAATTATTTCCTTAATTTCTTGTGTGATCTACTCATTGATCAGTAGGGTGTCATGTAATTTCCATACGCATATGAAATTCTTGCAGTTTCTTTTTCAGTTGACTTCCAATGTCATTGCAGAATGGTGAGATAATGTGTGTGGATAATTTTAATTCTTTTGCATTTCCTTAAGCATGTTCTAGTATGTGGTCTCTGTTGGAGGATGTTCTGTGTATAGCTAAGAAGAATGTGTGTGTGTGGATATGGGATGGAACATTTTTGAGACATCTGTTAAGTCAGCTTGTTCAAGAATTTGGCCCATAGTATTGTTTATGAATCTTTGGCAGTCCTAGTCTTGGTATACTAGGAAGAACAGTTGATTAGAACAATCAGGGCCAGGGAGATAGCTCAGTAGAATACGCGCTTGCCTGGCAAGCACAGGGTCCTGAGTTCAATCCCTGGTAGTGAAAAAAAAAAAAAATCACATCATGTTTGGTAAAGTGATACAATCAATAAATGTTATGGTTTATGTCTAGTTGTCCCCCCAAAGCCTCATGGAGTCACTGGGCGGGGACTTCTAGAGTTTGAGACTTGATCCATGATCCCTGAGATTATAGGTTTTAGTACTGATGGGATTATGGGTGGAAGTACTTCTGGGATTATGGGTGTAGCTTAGGGCGGGAGCTAAGGCAGAGAGCCTGGATGTAATATAAAGAGAGACAGAGAGACAGACTTGGGCTATTGCTGCTGCTCTGCTGCCCTGTTTGGTTGGCTGCCTCTGCCGCCATTTTGTTGCTGTTCTGCCGCCATTAACTGGATGCTCTCTGCCCTGCTCCACTCAGCCTTGGGCCAGCCGAATATGGACTGAACCCTCCACAAACTGTGAGCTAAATAAACCTTTCCTTCCTTCATTTTGAGTGTTGGGTATTTGTTCCAGCAACGAGCAAAAGGTAACTGAGACAATAGCAATACCATCAAATACAGCTTAGAGAATGACAAACTATGGTAACTATTAATTTGCCACCTTAAACCATATAAATCGTATTTGTAGTTGTATTACAAAATCTAAAACCAGAAAATCGTATACAGTAATTATGCCCTCCATGTGGTAAATTTTTTCCTCAGAGGAGAAATGTAGAAGTAGCTAGGGGGAAAACAGGCAGAAGAAGACAGAGCGCTGAGAAGCACGGCTGGAGGACTAGAGATCATTATGCAGTCTTTGGGGAACTGGTGAAGAAGACAGGAGGGAAAAAGAACAGACACAAATAAGAACAGAAAAAGAAAAAACTAGAAAGTGCTCACGTTCACATAGAAACAAGAGCAATGAGGGACAAAGAAAACAAGAAAAACCGTGAAAAGGCATGAGAAAAAAGGCCAAGCAAAAAAGAAATAAAAAAGTAATGTCCAAGGTGTGTCTGCTGGCACCGGTAGGCGAAGAGGATATACACAGAGTTTATTAATGTTTATTAGTCTCAGCAGGCCAACTGTAGATTTACAGTGGGATAGTGAGTTATGCGAACAATCCTACTCCTTTAGTTTCACTGAAGCTTGGGCTGGTTTCTGCCTGCGACGCTGGAATCTGCTTTGTTCAGCCTGCACAGCCCATGTTCCCCCTGCCTGCTTGAGCTCTGCCGTCTTCTGGATTGAGTTTGGTTCCCTGATGTCCTGCCGACTTGCATTCTGCCTCACTGTGCCATCAGGGACCACTAGATGGAGCCAGCCTGCAGCTGCTGTGAGTTCTGAGCTGTTAGCCGTTCTCCAAGATGGTTACTGGCCAACACCTCACGCCTGGTGGATGTGTGAACCTGAATAGCTCACCAACCACTGCCTTGTCCACTGTGCTGTTCCTCTGGTGTGTTTCTCCCTGTAGGCCCCTGGGTCTCCCAGTAGTCACGGTGTGCAGCTCCAAGGTGCCTGTCCTAATGCAGTGACTCAGGGCTTAGGGAGAAAGCGCTGCCTGGCACTTCATTCTGCATTGAAGTCTCTTTTCTTGTCCAGGTGGGCTTCAAATTTTACTTCAGATCCTGGACATCAACTTCCCTTTGCGTTCTCTCCCTCACACTGCTGTATTCCAGCATCTGGACACCATATCCCAGAGAGGCTGTTTCTCTGCTGCTCACTACTCTGTCAACCCCTTGAAAGTCTCCAGTTTTAGAGACTTTAATCCTTGATTAAGTGGTTACTCTGCTTCGGGCCTGAATCAAGTTTTCATATCATGGGGGCTGTGTATTCTGGAGCAAAGCAGGCAGGCAGGCAAGAAAAGAGAACAGACTGTGGTTCTGTGATTCTCACTGTACCTCCACAGATTTAACCTTCTTGACTGCTCCACCACTTCACAGTATCATCTTAGGGACCAAGTCATTAACAAGGGAGTTTCAAGATCCATTGAAACTATTGCAACATCTGTGGTGAGATAAAGAATTGGTAGTTGGTCATACAGGTTCAGATTTTAGAAGAGTGATCAGAACTGAAGATATAAACTGGGAGCCATCTATAAATGTGCAGCATTTGAAATCATGGGGCTGGATGTATTCACCAAGGGAATGTTTATAGTTAGACCAGAGGTGCAAAAAATGAGTCTCAGGGCCACTCTGACTTCTAGATGAGGAAGGGCAAGGAGAGAACCGACAAAGGACATTACAATGCTAATCTTATAAGGTAGGAAGAACCCGGGGGTACAGTGCTGGAAGCCAGTCCTCTGTGATTAACTGAATTACATGGTGCTCTCAGGCGTTTGACGTGACACATGCAGCTGACACTGGATTTAGCCATCTACATTCTGGGCTTGAGTGGTAGTGACAAAGACAAGTGTGCAATGACTTTCAGAGAAAATGAAAGAGTGAAACTGGAAAGACAGGTTTGGACACTTAAAAACGTCTCCAGAAAAGCTGTGCAATGTCTTTGATGTCATAGTTGGTATGTACTGAGTACTTGCTGTATGACAGAGCCTGAGGCACGTTCTCTGCCGCTGAGTCATAGAGTACGTTAGCTGTGGGAATCCTTGCTTTTAGTGGTGTTTCAGGGGCAGGCCTGCACAAGCCAACAAAACTATGCAAAATAATCCTAATGGGAAAGATTTTAGCTATCCTGTGACCTTTTAAAGATTTGTGAAGACATTCAGACCTCACTGTTTGTTATTAATATATTTGGAAATGAAAAAAATAGTAAAGCTCCATGTATTTGTATTAGCACACTATAACTTAGAACTTAATAAATATTGAAGGTTAAAGTAATGTGTTTTGTAAAAATAGTAAAAATAAGTCTGAGTAGGATCTGATATCTCATTATATAACAGTATATGAAGTGAGTATAATTTCTACATTTGTTATATTATTTTATACACTTGGATTAGATTCCAACATTATTCTCTTTCATTGCAAAATATTTCTAGCAGTTCTTTTAAGTGACAGTTTTCTGTCAGCCTTGCTTTCTCTGGAGCGTATACATCGTTTTGGTCCCAGCCTCTTGCCTTGCTTTGTCTACAAGTTCACTTTCATGTCCCTTGAGCTGTGCATCTGGAGTCTTCCCAGTCCTGGCAGTGCCAGTATCGTAATGCTTACCAACTTCTGCTATGCCTTTTAAGAATGCTCAATTTGAATTTCAGTTTTAGCGTCATCACTTTTTTTTTCAAGGTGCTGGGGACTGAACTCAGGACCTTGCGCTTGCCAGGCTAGTGCTTACTCTACTGAGCTATCACCCCAGCCTTCAGCAATATCACTCTTTTTCCTTTCAGTTTTACAGGTCAGTTCTGTCTTTCAACTAGTTGTGTATAGTGTAACTTGTATTTATCCTTGAAATTCAAGAGGCAACACAACCTCATATCTTGGTGTCTTTACCTAAACTGAATAATATGCATACAATGGCCAGGCACAACAGCTTTGAAAAAAAGTGATGTGATTTGTTACTAATCATCACATCTGGTGCTCCCATAGTGACTTGTGGACCAAGGGGCTGTTAGTGATGTTTGTACTTCCTGTACATACATTTAGTATATATTATGAATGAAATTTGAATCTTAATATTAAGACTTCATTGTATCTTATGGTAAGTAGTTCTTAATTTGAATGTACTAAAATTAGTGAATAGGACTGGGGAGTGGTCCAAGCTCTTGCCTGGCAAATGCAGAGGCCTGAGTTCAATCCCTCGTACTGCATCTGTGTTAGCCCTTTGACCCTGGGTGCCCTGTGCCAACCTGAAGCTGGGGATGGTGTCACATGACTGTAACCTCAGTGTCAGGGAGGCTGAGCCAGGAGAATCACTATGAGTCTGAACTGTGTAGTGAGGCCCTGTATCAAATAAATAAAAAGAAAAAAAGACTAGTCAGTATTTTCTCTTATGATTATTGCTTTTAGGATTCAGTCTAAGAAGTCATATGAGCCATGAAGTTATTTTTGTGTGTCATCACCAACAGTGTAAGCATTTTTTGTAACTGTTACTCAGACTGTTGTCCAAGGACCTATATGAGGCAATAACTTTATTTGACTGTTCCATAAAGATATGAGTATAGAACATTGAGAAGAAATGTTTAGCAATGTCTATAGGAATATTCTAATTCCCAGCATGCAAGGATATGACAGCCGGGCTCATCCCACTGGTGACTTGGATGTGTAACCTCCAGTGGTAGATCGCAAGGTGACAGAAGCTACATACCAGCCTTATGTGGCAGGACCATCCAAGATGGTCACTTAAAGATTAGGTATTTCACAGGTGGTGTGTGAGGCATTCATTAATAAACTTGAATACTCTGCTTTTCATATTATGTCTATAACCTCTCTGCATGTGCAATTTTTGTGAATAGCTTAACAAAGGGTCCACTTTTATTTATTTTTACACATGACTTTCCTATTTTTCAGAACATTTATTGAAAATACTGCCATATCCTCATTGTTCTGCATTGTTCCATTTGTCTTGAGGGATGCGTCGGTATTTGCAGGCCTTTCTGCCGTGCCTTCTGTTCTGCTTCATTGGTCTTTGGCTTTTTTTCTTTCAGCAGTATTACACTGGCATAATTACACAGTTTTAAATTAACTTTCAGGTGGGCGTAGCAGTGCAGGCCTGTAATGCCAGTGCTCTGTGGGGCTCAGCAGGGGGCCCTGCCTGAGTTCAGCCTGAGTAACTTTGTGAGATTTTTGCCTCAGAAAGGGAGGGGTACGGTGTGTGTACCCCAGTTCAAAAGCCCTGGATTCAGATCTTAGTATTGACCCCACCCCTAGCCTGCAAAGCTTTGATGTTTAGAAAAGTAAGTTCTTTATTCTTACTCATTTGTAGCAGTATCTTTTTTTATTATTGTTGCTTTTAATAAGAAATTACAGGGCCTGGTGGGATGGCTCAGTGGTCTAAAGTGCCTGCTTGGGGAAGCTTGGGCGGCAGGAGGGACCTCGGTTCGATCCCCGGCACCACATGCTGCGCCAGCCCTGCCCTCGGGGTGGGCTGAGCTGGCCATGAAAATGAGTGAATAAACAAACAGAGGTTCTGAAACAAGAAAATAAATAAATAAAATAAAATAAAAAATTCTAAAAAAAGAAATTACAATGTGACAGTTTCAAAACATGTTAGTAGAACATTGACAATAATTGGTACAATGCATGTTGTTGTCATTATGGTTATACAGGGCACAGGGTGTAGATATGAAAAATTTCTCATGGTTATTGGTACAGTAGATCTCTTTTCTTTGATCTTTTTTTTTTTTTTTCCTTTTTTTTTTGCAGGAACAGGGATTGAACTCAGGTCTTTGTGTTTGCCAGGCAAGCGTTTATTCCACTGAGCTATCTCTCCAGCCCTCTTTGATCTAAGAGAAGGTATTTGTAGCCATAGTCAAATGTTCCATAATTGCAGTGTGTTCCTGATGAAACTGTTGTAGCAGTATCTTGATTATTTTTCACTTTACGTAATTTTCTAGGAATTTATAAAATACCATCAAATCCCCAAATATATAAAATCTGTTCAGACTTTGATTAGAATTACACTGAATTTACAGAGCTGGTTAATTCTTCAATTTGTAGCACATGTGCCTTTGTGTGTGTGTGTGTGTGTGTGTGTGTGTGTGTGTGTAGAGATCTTATACATTTTCTATTGCATTTGGGTTTTCTATTTTTAAGGAATATAAAGTAGACATAAAAAAAACACCGCCATTAGAAACAACACAAGATTTCACTAAACTAATAGGAATTCAACAATGGTTGCTGTATTACGTTATTCTATCTTCAAATTAGTCATTCACATTACCAAATATAAACCTGTTAGATTTGTTTAGAAGCAACACTAACAAAACACAATAACAAAGAAGTTATGAGAAATTCAAAAGAGGAGAAAAGAAAATCAGGCTACAAAAATTTTTAAGCAATAACTACTCCTTTCAAAAGACTGACAGAAACTGACAATACAATTATCCCAACTATTTTACACATATACCCAAGTATCTCTTTTTCCCTTCTTGCATTTGTCCTTTTCCTGATTCCAGTTTTTCCTTCAAATTAGACAATTCCTTTCCCTTTCAGAGGATCTGTTGCACCTTTTATATTTTCATTGCTCTTTCAGGTTTTCATACTAGTGAGAAAATATGATGCTTGCACAATTGTATTGTTAGGGTTGGGACGCCCGCCACGCAAGGGAGACACCAACAGACGCCTTCTCATGCAATCAGCAAGGGGTTTATTTGTCCATGCATGGGCCTCGATGTACACGCAGGAACAAAGAGCCCCGAGTTGAGCAGGGTCGGGGTTTATAAGTATATAGAACAAAGGGAGGAAGGCTCTACGTGGGCACAGGTACAGAAACAGATAGCATTGGTTAGTTTAACTGGCTCGTTATAGTTATTGGGGGGAATAATCAAGTGGAAGCTGAAGGCCAGGTGATGAGGGGAACTCCCTTAATATGGTCAGGGAAGGCATATTTTATAGATCTCTTGATCAAAGAAATTCCTGAGCAAAGGGGAGGCAGGCCTCGCCTTGACTCCTAACTAACTTGGGCTATCTACAACTGTATTACCTCATCTCCCAGCACACTGGAAGTCAAGGGAAAAATGGCTCTGCTCCTGGAAAGGAACAAAGAGAGCATTCGTCCCTTACATTTTCAAAGAGAGCATTTGCCCCTTACATTTTCAAAGGGAGCATTCGTCCCTTACAGTATCTGATTTGTTTCCCTTACCACTATAGACTCTAGCTGCATCCATTTATCTACAAAAGCCCTGACTTTATCTTTTTTATGAGCTAAATAATATTCCATTGTATAAAAATACATCTTTTTTATCCATTCCTCAGTAGATGGGCATTTGGATTGATTCCAAGATTTACCTATGCCAAATTGTGCTGCTATAAATGGGTACACATATATCACTGTGGTATGATGATTTCGGCTTTTTTGGAAAAATGCCTAGGAAGGTGTATTAGTTACTTTTTGCTCGTTGCTGGGACAAATACCCAACACTCAAAATGAAGGAAGGAAAGGTTTATTTAGCTCACAGTTACTGGAGGTTTCAGTCCATTTTCAGCTGGCCCAAGGCTGAGTGGAGCAGGGCAGGGAGCATCCAGTTCATGGTAGCAGAACAGCAGCAAAATGGCAGCAGAGGCAGCCAACCAAACATGGCAGCAGAGCAGCAGCAACAGCCCGAGCTCCAGTCTGTCTCTCTGTCTCTCTTTATATTACATAAAGGCTCTCCGCCTTAGCTCCCACCCTAGGCTACACCCATAATCCCAGAAGTACTTCCACCCATAATCCCATCAGTACTAAAACCCATAATCCCAGGGATCATGGATCAAGCCTCAAACTCTAGAAGTCCCCGCCCAGTGACTCCATGAGGCTTTGGGGGACAACTAGACATAAACCATAACAGAAGGGAAGAGCTGGCTTGAATGGGACCTTCAGTCCTAGCTTTCTGAGGAATCTCCATACTGATTTCCATGATGGTTGTGCCAGCCTGCACTCCTACCAGCAGTGGAGAAGGGTTGATTTCTTTCCCACAGCCTCTGCATCATTTGTTTTGGTTGATTTCTTGATGACAGCCATTCTTTCGGGCATAAGATGGGGCTGGCATGGCACACTGGGGATCGATCCCCAGTCCCTGTGCCTGCCTAAGCAGATGCTTTAGTGCACTGAGCTAGCTAGCTGGCCTGCTATTAAATTTGATAAATTGTTTTTCAGGATATATTAATCTGGGTTGAAAGTTGTTTTTTTCTAGGACCTCAAATATTACTCTAAGCTCTTCTTGACTTGATGATCTGAGCTGAGAAACCAGCTGTGATTCTGATGGGCTTTCCCATCAGAATTATAGTTGATCTTTTTTTCTTCTCTCTAACAGCTTTTAATATTCTGTTCTTTCGGTCAGTTTCTGGGATCATGATTATTATGTGTCTGAGTAATGATTTATTTTGACTATGGCTTGCTGGAGTTTCAGTTATCTGAATATCAGATTCTTTTCCCATGCTTAGGAAATTCTGCTACTATTACATTTGATCCTATTACTAAACAAGTAATAGGATAGATTTTTTAAAAAAATATTCTTACTTTGGAGTTAAAGGTAGCAAAAATATTTTAGGCAGATACTATAAATAAGATATTCATTTAAAACCATTAATTATTATCTTCCACTTAAAGATTTATTTTTATCAGCATTACAATTTTTGATGCTCATGGGACTGGAAGTATTAAGAAACTTTTGCTTATGAGTGCTGAAAGCATTCAGACAGAATAAAAAAGCACAGCTATTCTTTTATCATAATTCACATCTATTATGTTAGATGACGTTAACATCTCTCCAGGGTTTGACTAGATGCCGCGTGATGAAAACATGGTCATGTTCCTACTCTCTACCAGCACTGTAGACCCTCCATTAGTGACAGTTTCCTTCTCAGAGCAACCAGTACTCAAAAGGCTACTAATGGGTTCTCGCAGCCTCACAGTGCTTGTCAAGCTCTGAGTAGAAACAGGAGTTTGTATACTTCCATGGGTATACCCAGCATCTTGCCATACAGGATATTTTTAAAGATCTCGGGGTAGATACCACTGATGTCTAGGACATGACTGTTGCATACGATGCCAATGCTTTCTATCTACCAGGCAGTGTGACTAGAATCACACTGAAATATTTCTATACTACACCTACTAAAGCATTACATATACAAAATAACTGGATTTTATTTGTTTTGGGGACCAAGAAAATCAAGTTTAAAAGAATCTGCCTTGGCTAGGAGGACAGTGACCACTAATATGAGATGCAAGAGCATCACATGCTCTTACATATACACATATAATTATGAAAATTTATATATAATATACAATATATAATATTACATATTATATTTTTTATATATCAACCAGGAAGAACACATTCCCTCATTTGAAAAATAATGGAACTAGAAACTCACATTAAGTAAAATTAGCCAGTCAAAAAGTTAAATATTATATATTGTCTCTTTATGAAAAACCAATGAATAAGTAAATATATAAATATGACAGAAAATCAGTTGTTGGGATCTTCCAGAGATGGAGAATTTAATAAGTGGGGGGCAGAGGAGAAAAAACAAAGATAATGGGATTAAATTCACTAAAATACGTTAAATGCGTATATCAATTTCCAAAAACAAACTCCATCATAATGTAATATTAACATTCATTAGTACTATAAAAAGAAATTAGAGGAGTGGAGGATAGCTCAGTGGCACAGAGCCTACCAGACAAGTACAGGGTACTGAATTACTTTCTCAGTCCAACAAATAAAAGTATTGGACGCAAGGGAAAAACTAGTAACAAACTAGATAGAGGAAAACTCCCTTAACTTGAAGAGACTTATCTATGATAAAACTGTAACAAACATCACTTATGAAAACAAAGGTTTCTTACTAATGTCAGTAAAAAAAATCTCAAGTGTCTGTCCTGGCTTTTATTATCAAATGAACAGATCACTTAACCTTCATTCTACCAATGAAGTTATAAATTTAATTTTTCATAATTTAGGAAATATATATGCTGTTTCAAGTACTATAAAATATCTGTCTTGACTTAATAAGTTGTTAACAAGGCTTTGCTAGAGCAACGGGCGACATCCAGCAGAAGTCAGTATTCTGGAATATTCCAGTGAGTCCCACTAGCATTACCATCCCTCTGATGGTTCTCGTCCCAATGCATTCCATGTGCTAGAGCCCTAAATGTTTAGCCATGATAACAAGGGGCACCAGGTTTTCCAGGCTTTTCACGTCATATTTCCTGGCCATTCCCTATCCTGTTATCTCACTCCTATGGGAATTCATATTTAAGTTTTTCTCTGTTTTTGTTTTTGCAGTGCTGAGAAGGAACACAGGGCTTCACCCATACTAGGCAGGTGCTGTACTGGTGAGCTACACCCCCAGTTTTAATGCTCTAGGTTTTGTTACGTCAGCATTTCTGTACTGTAGTCATGTTCTGTGTCAGGAAAAATGTTTGGATGCTGTAAGAAAGGCCAAAATAGTAATAATAATACTAACAATAATGAAGCCAGGCATGGTGGTGCACGCCTGTAATCCCAGCACTCGGGAGGCTGAGGCAGGAGGATTGGTGTGAGTTTGAGACCAGCGTGGGCTACAAAAGTGAGCTCAAGGCTAGCCTGAACTGCATAGCGAGACCTTCCTCAAAAAGACAACAACAACAACAACAAACAATAATGATAATAATATGATGTTGCATGGTGTCACAGATTCTAGTTCTGCTGATCTTGTTGTTCTGTCATCCTTTTTTTTCTTAACATTTAAAATATATATTTATTGATTGCCACTCAAGGAAATAAATAGCAAAGAAAATCCTAACTAAAGAAACATAGGAATAAATTTTAACATTTCTAAAAACCAGTATATACAGGTCAACAAACTGAATTTTCTATGAGTTTATGGTATCAATCTTACAGTCTTTTTTTTTTTTTTTTTTTGTAGTACTGGGAATTGAACTCAGGATCCTTTGCTTGCCAGGCAGGCGCTTATTCTACTGAACTATCTCCCTCACCTCCAGTTTTACAGTCTTACATTTTATCTACAGTTCAGCCAAAAGGAAGGGGATAATAAGGGAGGAGCAAGTTGCTTAGGTTTTAGAGGTTTGACCTACAAGCATCTCATTAATACTTCCATTCACATTTTTAAAAACAATGTAGTCATGGCCATAGGTTGCTGCAAGAAAAAATGTTCATACATTCTACTAAGATAATGGTTTTGTTACTAAAAGGGAAAGGGGAATGGTCTCTGCTTTACCTTCCTTTCTTAGTCCCTAAGAGGCCTTGCAGTGCATCTGCAAAACAGTTGTGCTATTGTTAGTTTTACCATACAATCATCCTTCCATGTCTAGGAGTTGTGACCTCACCTAGTCAGTGAACTATATGGTAAGTTTTCAAGTAAAAAATTTCATCAAGAAGCCAAACACTATGCATTCAAAAATGAAATTGTGAAGTTGTGGTGGTGTGCTTTCTGAGGAAGGTGATGTGGAAATTGCCAAACGATCTATGGTGAACAAGATCATGTTGGAAGATTTGGAAATGGATGGTGAAAGTAAGGATGGCCTAGTTTTCCTACTAAATTTAATGCAAATATTAAAGAAGGCTACTGAAGGGTCCACACAGCACAAGGGTCACCATTTCCACTCCTTAGTATGGTGAGAACAATGAAAAGTGCACAGACTGTATCCTATTTGAGATTAAAAAATCTCTGAAAGTTGATGAAGGAATAGTTTTTGAACTTAGCGTGGTGGAAAACTACTTAGACATCAAAGGCTTGCTTGATATTGTATGCGAGACTGTTGCCAGTGTGATCAAGGAGAAAACTCCTGAGGCAACTCACAGCATCAAGAGCCACCGTACTAAAGAGGACACTCGGGTATGTGAGAAAGACCAGTAATATGAAGCAATGTGTGTCGCGCCTGTCACTACAACTGCACAAGGGTTACTCCTAATACTAGTTGCACTGCTCTGTTTATAACTATCAATATTAGATAAACAGTAGAAAAGTGAAGCAGCAATCAATTCAATTAGCATAAGACTGTCTACACTGCATGTCATTTTAGTGTATGTTCCAAACCTATGGCTAGATTTCTTCTAATAAGAGTGAAATTTGCCTATTTTCTTTACTCTGAATAAATCTAAGTTGGTTTTTCTGTAAAAAGTGGTATTTTGGCAGCTGGGGAGATAGCTCCATGGCACAAGGGCCTGCTTGGCAAGTACAAGGTCGTGAGCTCAAACCCCAGCCCCTCCCCAACACCACAAAAAAGAAATGTTAATGAATTATCTTTTAAAAAAGTGGTATTTTGAATGTCACTCTTTTTGTAAAGTGATTTTTACCTAGTCTCTTGTCCAGTTAACATTGGTGAGCTTTAACAACAATAACAACTTGGCATTGTAAAATTGTGGTGGGGCATGGCTGTAATCCCAGCACTGGAAGCTAATTTAGGCATGAGGATCATGTAAGAGGCCATCCTGAGCTAATATACATATTGAGTTCAAGGCCAGCCTGAACTTTATGAGTGAGATTGTGTCAAAACACAAAAATTGGTATTGTAAGACAGTAATAACCCTGAATGTAAAAAGTATTAATTCCCCAATAAAAAGACATAGACTTACAGATCATGAAATAAGACCCAACTTTCAGGAAATAAATAGCAAAGAAAAGGTTCTCACTATGCAGCTGAGACTTGTAGTGATCCTCCTGTTTTCAGCCTCCCCAGCACCTTACAGGCACATACCACCATGCCCAAGTGGGGTTGGGTTAGCGTGGTGTGTGGTGCCAGGATTTCCCTGTAGTAGATCTTTAAAAAGGAATTTAACAGCAATATTCTTTCAACTGCTCCATGAATAAGAAAAGGAAGAAACCTTTCCAAATTCATTCTGTGAAGCCAGCACCACCTTGATACCAAAAGCAATACTCAACACCAATATCAAAAATATAGACTGGATAAACATTGATGAAAAAATCCCCAGTGAGATTGCTGAAAACAAAAGCAACCTATA
Organism: Myocastor coypus; assembly: GCA_004027025.1. NCBI lineage: Eukaryota > Metazoa > Chordata > Mammalia > Rodentia > Myocastoridae > Myocastor > Myocastor coypus. Next base: position 18,568 of record PVJA010034998.1, read on the forward strand.
TATTCAATATAATCCTTGTGAAAATATTACCTAATTCAATGAACTATAAAAAACAATCTTGAACATATGAAAACACAAAGAACTTAGAATATCCAAAGGAATTCTGAGTAAACAAGTAATAATCAAAGCCTCACAATATCTAATTTCAAAATACATTACAAAGCTAGAGAAACAAAAACAGCATGGTACTGGCATAAAAAAGAACAGACCAATGGAACAGAACGTAGGACATAAAACTCAAACATTTCAGCCATCAGATCCTTGACTATATTGCAAAACACTTAGGTTGCCTAAAAGACAACCTGTTTACCAAAGTGGTGCTAGAAAAACTAGATATCCATATGTCGAAGATGAAAACTAGACCCTGATCTCCCTGTGTAAAAAATCAATTCAAAATGGGTCAAAGATCTGATATAAGCTCTAAAACTTTGCAAATGCTGGAAGAAACCATCACAGCAACAGCTGAAGCCATAGCCCCATCAGACTTTCAGAATACAACTCCAAAAGCACAGTGGATAGCACAGTCAGCGAATGGAATTACATTAAATTAAAACTGTACAGCAAAAGAAGCAGTGGAGTGAAAAGCCTGCAGAATAGAAAAAAAAAAAAATCTCTGTCAGAATTAATATCCTGATTTTATGAAGAACTAAAAAAAAAAAAAAAAAAAAAAAAAAAAATTCCTCCAAGAAGCAACCAAATCACAAGCAGCCAATGAATTGAGTACTTTTTAAAAGCTAAAGTACAAATGGCTGATAAGCATATGGAAAATTGTTTAAAATCTTTAGACCTTCCAAAAGTGCAAGGATGCAGGAAAAATGCAACTTTTTCACTGTTTGTGGGGAGGTAAATTACTGAAACCACTGTGCAAACAGTAAGAGGGTTCCTCAAAGAACTAGAGAGTAGAAATAGCATTTGATCCTGTTACATCATTTTTTGGTATTTCCCTGAAAGATTTAAAGCCAGTATACTATAGTGAAATCTGCATGCCTGTGTTTACCACAGCACAAGTTTAGACTTACTGAATTCTGGAACTTGCCTAGGTGCTCATCAGCTGACGAGTAGTTAAAGAAAATGGGAAAAAGAAAATTGTGTCATTTTCAGGAAAACGGATAGAATTTGAGGGACCATTGTGGTGGGCAGAACAGGCCAGACTCAAAACATCAAATATTGCATATTTTTGGTCATGGATAGAATATGAAAAAAAATCTTAGCAAAAGAGATTGTTTAGAGAACAGGAAGAGGATTGAGGAAAGGGACGAAGGAAGAGGAAGGAGGTGAAATTAATCCAAGTATATTATATGCATTTATTAATATGCTAAAACAAAAATCCCATTACTGTGTATTAATAATCACTGATAAAGTTAATAAGAGAGTCAGCTGTGGGTTAGATACAGAAGAGGCTTATAAAATCAATAGCATTTATAAGAACCAGTAATAATTACTAGAGAATGCAACAAGGGGTAAGCTCTGATCTTGATGGAGGTATTTTGAAAAGAGGTTTGAGAATATTTCTAGAAGATCTGAATGAATATAAACCTGTAGCACCTTGAAATGTAGGAGGGGCTGATGGGGGTTACTATAAAACTGTTAACTCTCTTTAAAAATAATTATTTTTTATTTCTTAGATATTCCCAAAGTAATTTTCTTGGATAAAAGGTAATCAAGCTGATTCTTAAATTTTGTGAGAACTGATAGTCTCTGAAGAGCTAGGATCTACTTTAAGCAGTAACTGTAATACAATATATAATGAAATAGGATGATAAAAATGCCATATAAATCAAATCGAATAATAATAGATTTTCTACAGACAGATTTACTTAAATATAGTAGTTTATTATAGTAGTTTATTATGTGTTACTGTTAACATCAGGAATCAGACAATTATATTCAATAAATTATTCTGGGAAAATTGTTTACAACATTAAAAAACCCTAAAGATTCTCATCTTATGTTGCCTGTTGAATGAATTAAAGACCTAAACAAGATTTTTCAATCTTCACAAGACATTTTATTGTTGGTTTATATTTGTGATACATATTTATTTACATTCATTTTGAGGAATTAGTATATATATATGTTTGTATGTAAAAGTATAAATATGCATATAGGTATATGTATTTATATATACACAGGTATGTAAATATTGGTATATATATTTATAGTATATATATTATATATATGTATTAATCATGTTTGGTATCCTTTTCCCAGCTCTTTACCTTTTCCCCTTTTCTAGTCCTCTTCTCCATTTTCAGAAAGTCTGCCTCCCTATTTTCCAGTGTCTCTCTCATTAATTTATATTTTGAGTTTCCTAGAGAAGCCATGTGACATTTAATTTCCTGTGTCTCACTTATTTCCCTTAACATTAAACTCTTAAGATTTATCCACTTTCCTGCAAATGATATGTATTAATTTGTTCTGTCCAAATAAAATTACGTTGTGTATTTATACCTGGCAGAGGTTGCTGGGAGGCTGAAGCTTAGAGGAAGGAGCCATTAAAAGAAAGGCAAGTTTCGTATTTCCATGTATTATCCTGAAAGTCGTTCCCAGAAAGTCAGGAGATGGCTAAAAACAATGGAACCCACACTGTCACCTTCTTGGCAACTACACACACGGAGGAAGGGGAAATGCTACACCCGAGAACTTTTTGCAAACCTCTAACTTCCCCTAATTCACCTCTGAGGTGGACATGGCTGTTTTTAAATAAAGCTAGAAGTCAGCTGGAATTTGAGTTATAGATAGTTACAGGTGAGACGTTTTGGAGTTTCATTCAAAACAATTGAATCACTCGCTACAATAATACTAACTCAATTTGGAGGAGAAAAGCTGAGTCCACGGTCTCTACAGTGTAGCAGTCACATTGTCCATGGTACAGTAAAAAATTGTTCAGTAAAGGAAGAATCAAAAAAACAAAACAGAAGCAGAAGACAGTGGAGATCAACACTAAATTAGGCTAGTAGAAAGGGGAGGCAAGGACATAGAAATTGTTATATAACTGTGTCTAACAGCATAGTAGGAAATATATTGTAGTGAATAAGAAGGAATCTGTACAAGATAAAGAAATATTTAAAGAGAACCAAATGAGTTTTCAATAGAACAAAATAGCATCTAATATAAATATGTCTCAATCCAAGGTCTCAACTGCTTTCTCCATGTATGTTAGTACAAGTTGATGTTTATCTGTTGTGTTCAGATGCTATATATGTATTTACTAGCTTTAGGCCTGTTTGATATATAGTGTTGGAAAAGAGAAACAAGAGGTTCTATGATGAGTGTGGCTACATAATTTTAACTTTAATTCTGTGTGACCTCACTTTCGTTTGTTGAATTTTTTGGTGGAGTCATACAAATATATGATGACTATATCTCATTTATTGTTAGTTAGCATTTCATTCTTTTTTTTTTTTTTTTTTTTTTTTTTTTTTTTTTTTTTTTTTTTTTTTTTTTTTTTTTTTTTTTTTTTTTTTTTTTTTTTTTTTTTTTTTTTTTTTTTTTTTTTTTTTTTTTTTTTTTTTTTTTTTTTTTTTTTTTTTTTTTTTTTTTTTTTTTTTTTTTTTTTTTTTTTTTTTTTTTTTTTTT
>PVJA010034999.1:0-22162 GCA_004027025.1 Myocastor coypus
GCAACTTTGTACACTAGTCAGTTACAAAAATTTACATGTATCTTAAAAATACTGCTTATAGATATTGCCTTTCAGTTCAAAACTACCATGAAATGACTAATTGTGCTTCCTGAGAAGTATTGAATTTAGTACTTGAGGATTATTAGACTATTACCTAAACCTCAGTTTCTTTCTTTGAAAGTTGGAGAAAATCTTCGTCCAACAGTGTGTGTTCACTCTCAGGAACAAATGTGATAACATTTATGATCACTATGTCTGGAATGTGGCAAGCCCTCAAAAATATTAGCAATTTACTGTCACTGTCATTCTTATTGATCTCTAACAGGTAAAACGCCAGCTCAAAAGAAGCAGCAGGGTGTAGGAAATACCAAGGACAGCTCTACCTTGGAACCCCAGTGTAATCAGAAGGTGAAGTGTCAGCTTGGAGGTGAAGCCCAGCACTGGGACCCCTGCCTGGTACATGATAAGCCCTGGATTTGAACCCTTGGATCAAGGAAGAAAAGGAAGAAGGAGCAGCATTGTCAGTAACAGGAACAAATTCTAGGGCTCTGGGCTTTCAGAAAGCAGAGGGATCAGTCCAAGCAATGCAGGAAGCTATGGACACCCAGGCACCGAAATCCTTGGTTCAAACTGTGAGTAAAACAGAGGAAGATGCCAGGCATTGAAAACAGCAGAAGGCCGACTCTCGAGGTAGTAAGGAACATGTTCTAGGAGGAGTAGCTACATTTCAAAGCTACATCAGCTCTGAGGTAGTAAGGGTAAGACTTGGGAGGACTGAAGATCTGACAAAGACCCTGGCTGAAGTCCCAAGACGAGCCTTGTAGCTTGATCTTGACCCTGCAACTGTTATTGTGAGCACATTTTATGTGTCATTTTGATGATTCTGTTTTCTGTTTAATACAATAAGGATATTTTTATCTGATTTACCTACCACTCAGCACTTTTGGGATGATTAAAAGAAGTAATGTATTAAAAAGACTTGGAAAATCCCAAGGCACTATATCAAATCATTCATAAATTCATTCAGGGATATTTATTGAATCTTTGTCCTGTTCCAAGATTGTAGTATAAAGATTAAGAAAAAAGATTCTATGTACCGCTTTAAGGCCCATCTAATCTATTAGCGAGTCAGATATCACCACTCTAGCAACACAAATATCGAAGTGCATAAGGTAGGACACAAAGAAATATCAGCTTTAAAATAAGTGTGCATAGGGATCAGTAAAACTAAGCACAGAAGAGATGGCTAAGTGGGTCTGGGAAAATTAGCAAAGATAATGACGTGACAGAGGAGACAGAGTATGAGCTTACATTTCGTAGGTGCCTGGAAGCATTTAGGTGGACTGTGTGTGTGTGTGTGTGTGTGTGTGTGTGTGTGTGAGCACGTTGGCGTGCGTGAGCCATGTATTTTCAGGGATAAAGGGAGGAAGACACGCAACGTGGAAGGGCATCTTTGTGGATTGATTTAGATACCAAAGTTGTAGGTCAATGAAACCAAAGTTGGCTTGAGGTCTCTTGTGTCTTGGCATCATGCACATTTCCCTTCCCAAACTTACTACGACAGGATCGATCTTGGTGACGGAACACGCCTCGCATTTCCCCTGGTCTTGTCATTCTTTCACTCACGTCAGAGCTAGCCTTGCACCTGCGAATGGCCCTGTCCCTCTCAGACACAGCAAGCATGGCTTTTGCTCTAATTTTCACGAACCCAAATTTGTACATTCACCCCGATGACCTCCTGCACCAGGCAAGCAGTACGGCTGCTGCGGTTATTTCTTCCCCCTAGCTGAACAGAAGGTTTTGGTTCTCATTGCCTGCTGGGCTACTTAACCCTTCTAAGCAGAAATATTCTGATGAAGAAGCCCAACCATTAGTGTTATTTTGTTGATATAAGACATCTGTATATGACTTCATGGCATCTGGTAATATTTGAAATGTACAGAATCCAGAGCATCAGATTCAAATCTTGTAAGCACATCATGTGACGTGTTAGGAAATATTCAGCTACTGTGACTGCATCAAAGCTCCAAAAAGGATGGAATAAATAAATATGTATACACTGGAGAAATCATCCTTGAATATGCATGAGATGTGTGTGTAGAAAAAACTCCAATCAATGGCGTGTCTTTTCATGCAGTTTTAAGCCATTTTGCTCTTATATTAAAATGGGTTCTCATAAAGTACCTTTTATATTGGAGAACAACAACAAAGAAAAATCAGAGATCTCCTGGTTCTCTCTCATTTACCATATACTTGCTGAGCATTTGGTAAATGCTAACTATTCTCTGGCAATTGGCATCAAGAGCTGAGAGATTCCTTCAAGAAAGGCAAGAAGCAAGTGAAATGTACACCATCATGTAACCTTTGAAGAACATCTCCTCATAAGATCCTCAATCTGCGTGCACTGTCCTGCTCTGTAATAGCCCTCATAATCAAAAAGGCATGGATCTGAACTGTTCACATGTTTTTGTTTGTTTGTTTTGTTTTGTTTTTTGTTTTTGGAGATAGGGTCTCGCTATGCAGTTCAGGCTGGCCTTGAGCTCACTTATGTAGCCCAGGCTGGTATTGAACTCTCACTGATCCTCCTGCCTCAGTCTCCCAAGTGCTGGGATTACAGGCATGTGCCACCATGCCTGGCTCTTTTTGTTTTATTTTTTGTCTTTTTTTTTTTTTTTGAGTTCATGTTGTTTTTAAAATATCAAAATATGCTGGAGAAAATCTCTTATGATAGGTTACCACAAAAATTTTCATGACTTGGTATAGTTGAAAGATGGCACTCTGGATGTTTGGATGGGACAAAGGACAAGAGAAGTAGGGGAAGGGAGGGAGGGGGGAGAAAGAGGGGGAGAGAGGGGGGATGAGAGATACAGAGACACAGAGACACAGACAGAGATAAAGAAGCAGAGACAGAGACATAAATAGAGACTGAGAGACAGAGATAGAGACAGAGACAGAGGGAATAAGAGCATCCTTATAAAACTATTTAAGCTTATATCCAGTGCACCCGTAACCCATTTATTTGTTCCTTTATTTAGAAATTAATTTCTTTAATTGACACCTAAAGTTCTAGAGCTGCCATCTTTGTATCCTAAAATATCAAAAAGCTGATCTGAGAAAGGGTAGAAACAAGGCTCTGACCTTTCTTTGTGAGAAATCTAGTAAAAATAATGTTCTGTGGACTAGAAAGCCTACTTGTAGGAATTGGTGTGCAGGCATATTAAGTTATATGTTCAAAGGATTCCCTAGCATCATTGTTTGCAGTAGAACCTAGCTAGGAATAAAAAATGTTCACAGAATAAAATGCATACATACATATATAATGAAATACTATGCATGAAAAATTAATGAAGCATAACTGCAGTTAACTGCATTGTAATTTGACAATCACAGCGTTAAGTGACGGAAGCTAGGTATACTGAAATGCATAAAGTATCCTATTCAGTCACAGCACAAGAAGTGCGACTGAAATATGTTATTTGGGAGTGGATGGTGAAATATTAAATAGAGGCAAGGGAACGATGGTTGGAGCAGTTGGATATTCTGTAGTTACTTCTTGGCCAGTTTGAGTGTTGAAATCAGCTTTGGGGACACTAATACAATTTTAATTCTCAAAGTAAGTGGTGATATCCTATATGTGAGAGTCCATTGCGTGGCACTTTGCTGAAGAACACTTACACATTATATACCATTTAAAGAGTGTGTTTTATTTCTTAATAAAACAGATATAAAACATGGGCATGGGATCTAGGGATAGAGGAAGATGGGAAAGAGACGTGGAAGTGAGAAATGAAAGGACTGAGATTTGATAAGTAGGGCTGAGGAGATAGTTCAGCAGTCTGACCACCCACCCAGGCAAGCACAAGGACACGAGTTCAATCTCCGATACCACCTGTCATGCAAGCCTCATCCCAGCATGCCTATCTGGGCAGCAAGACCAGGCATGGGTGTGGTGCTGCATGCCTGGAATCCTAGCACTGGGGAGGCTAAAATAGGAAGACCACTATGAGTCCGAGCTCTGTAATGAGACCCTGTACCAAATACGTTACAAAAAGTGATTTGACAAGTGTATATATACCAACTCCTCAAAGTGAGTGTATTATGTATCACAAAAGTACTAATAAAAGGAGAATAAAGTACAAAAATGTAAAATATACAGTAGACAAGTATGTATAACAAAATTATACTTTTTTGTGTCTTTTTGAGACAGGGTCTCTCTATGCAGTTCAGGCTGGCCTTGAGCTCACTTTTGTAGCCTAGGCTGATCTCGAACTCGCACTGATCCTTGTGCCTCAGCCTCCAAAGTGCTGGAATTACAGGCGTGCACCACCACGCCCAGCTCCAAAATTATAATTTGTAATCAAACGGATTTCAGTCAAGATTTCAAGCAAGATTCTATTTGGAAAGTCTGTTATGGTAGTTTCCAAAAAAACTGCACAGGAAAAACAAGTGCTATTTACAACTCGTGTAAACTCAATGTGCCTCGAAGGAGTCTGTGCATTTTCACAGCCATACATGTGTTCTTGAAACTCAAGAAATCTAAGAAACTTGATGGCTTTTGTGCCAACTAAACTCCAGTAAGCGTTCCACACTGTGGGAAGACATTACTTTTCCTTTCAAATAGCAGTGAGATGGTGGCACTGCTCGTTTGGCAAGTGCGTAGTAGACAACTGGAAGCCTTGTCTAATACGATAAAGTGAAAGTACAGAAAGACACAAAGACTTGGTTGTGAGAGGCAACAATACCCTTTCAGGTGACGACACGAATGTCTAGAAAAGTTACCCAGTCAAATGCAGAGCATTTTTTGTGATCTCTTACGAGACACAAGATCAACTTATAAAAATCAAGCAGCATTTTTTTTTTTTTCTTAGCAGCAGCATTAGCCAAAGTGAAAATGTAATTACAGTAGTAACAAAAAATGCAACACATGTATGGATTTTAAGTGACAACGAATATTCAAGACTTCAGTGGAGAAAAATTTTATTATTAACAGAAAGCATAGAAAATCTGAAGTAAAAAAGAACATTTTATGTCCTTACTTGGCATGACTAAATACTAAAAGTTAATTTCACTGAAAGTGTATATGTCAATTCCATGTAACCAGCCACAAAATGTTGTCTGGCTACGTTTTAGACTGCAATGTAATAATTTCAAAGTTTACACTGAAGAACAAAGACAAAGAGATGATTCTGTTTTGCAAATAGAAAGGCAAAGAGATGAACTCTCTCATATAAGCAAAAAGCCACAAAATAAAATGAGTACAACTTTGGTCTAGGAACAATGAAAATGAAATGGTGAATTTACTAACAAATCTGGAACATCAATAAGAAACAGCATCAAACATCAATAAGAAATTAGTGGGTTGTATAGCACATGGGTCTGAATCATAACAGGCAGAAAATAAACACTAGATTCTTATTGAAATATGCACACTGGTGCGTTTGCCATAATGACAACATTTACACAATGTTGAGCATGAAGATCAGCATTTTACTATGTTTTAAAAAGCATATGAAACTGTTCAGTGATCACTACAGTCCTAATAGATTCATTATTGCTATAACACCAATGTTATAAATAAAAAAGGCGCATTGTGTCAGTCGCGTAAATTCACGCAGTTAATAAGTGAAGTGGCCATTATTGTGAATTTGAAGTATATGATTCCAGGATCTTCGTTTTAGTTGCTACACTGCAAACATAAGACTATAAATTTCACAGTAAATCTTTGTGATCTGGATAGGGGTAAGATAGTTTTTAAACAGAATCCCTAAAGCAAACTTAGGCAAAAAAAGACAATTTTTATGAAATAATAATTAACTTTTTATTCACTGAAGATTGAATCGAAAATTCAATTTCCAATGAACAAGAGTTCCAGAATTGTATTATTAAATAATCTTTGCTAGCCAATAAGAAAAAATATAACAACTCAATTGTAAAACAAATCAAAGATGTTTTTTATTTTATCTTTTTACTCTCTTTAAAAAATGTTAAAAATAAAATAAATAGGAGGACAGAAATTCTCCTCTCTATTCTTCTCTTCCCCCTACACTGTTATAATCAAAATATGATTTTCAATGCATGCAGTTATAGAAATGCAAATTAAAATGCTGACATCACTTTTTACTCATTCTATTGTCAGAAATGAGAAAGCTGAATTGGGCCAAGCATTGGCAGTGATTCAGGGGCTCTCATTTAATCCTTCAGACAACAAACAGAGTGATGGGATTTTGAAGAATAACCTTGCCGTGCTTGGTGATTTCAGAATGTGCACACACTATGATCCCAAAGCCACTTCTGAGCAGATATTCCAGGGAAGTTCTTTCTCAAATGCAAGAGTTCATACGCCTGGGTGTTCACCAGCAGGCTGTTTTGAAGAACAGGAGGTTACCTATTGACAGTTGACTATAGTAGTTTCATGCCAAAGAAGACAAAAAAATCATGGATTTTTAAAAAATGCTAAGTAAAAATAGTAAGAAAGAGCATGAAGTCTCGTGTAAGTTACCAGATGGTATATGAGTGAAACAGGCTAGAATGCTTGAGGGAGGAGGGAGAGGTGGGAATGGAGAATGAGAAGAAAGGAGAGTAGGTGAATGGATACCTGGGGGACTCCGACAAAGCTATTGAGAGCTGGTCACCAGGCTGAGGAGTCTGGGCAGCTATGTCTTTGTTTCTAAGGTCATGGACAGAAAATAAAAGCAGTAAGAAAACAAGAATAACATGGGTTCCAACTTTAGAGTTTACCCGTATCTGTTTCTAAGACAGGAAGCAGATATCCAACTACCAATAACAACCTTGCCTTTTAAACTACTATTTTTCAGAAGTCCTATAGAAGATGAAAGTATTAATAATAAGGTTCAGGAGAAAATTAGCACAACAGTTTTAATCAAGTCTGAACACCCTAAATAAATGTGTGTGATCAAGATGAGGTTATCCTTGTGCCCTTCAGTTTTGAACCTGAGGAGTTTTGGGGTTGCCTTGTGTTTAACTTTTAACTAGAAATTATAGGTTCATTTGTTATTTGAAATAGCAATATATATTATGAAATAATATGAGATCAAGTGTATTTAATGGATCACATGACAGTTATTTGCAAAGTAATCATCAAATGAGAATCTACGAATTCTGTAAAACAAAGCCAAAAACCAATGCGGATGAGGTATTCAATGAGAAAATAACACATGGAAATATTTTAAAAATTAAGAGAAATCAAAATTAGAACAAAACATAGAAACCTACATTGAGATAAAATTTACATTACAAAAACAGTAATGAAAATTATATATCAGTAAGGAAAGACATCTACAGATTTTCTCAAAGTGAACGTTAAAATCAGAATGCCTACGATCAGGAGAATCTTTTAGAGCTTTCATTGATGTATGCCACCCCTGGCCTGGGCCCAATCTAAAATTTTTCAGCTGTTTTTGATAGAATGAAACAAACGAGGGGCTGGAGGGATGGATCCGTGGCACAAGTGCCTGCCATGCAAGTGCAAGGTACTGAGTTTGAACCCTGGTACCCCCTCCAAAAGAGAAAGAAACAAATGAAACTGTAACAGAAGAAAATATTCAATAATTGAATTAAATAACTAACGATGCAGTCATGAAAATAGTTAATCTGAAAACATATATATATATATATATATATATATATATATATATGTTGAAGAAAGGCTGGAGGATGCATTGAACAACAATAAAACCATCCCAAACGAAGCTAAGATATATTTTAAACAGTTTGAGGTAGAAGGATTTTTTTATAAGCATACAAACTTCTTTCCAAGATTCTCATTATTATGAAAGAAATACATGCCAGGCTACCATCTTTCTTTTCTTCTGTTCTTTAAAATGCAAGAAAAGTTTGCTTTAAATTTGTAGAATTACAAATTTTCAAATACAGTGCATATGGTTTTTAACACACATTGTACTGAAAGTGTGTGCTATTGAGCCTAGATATTGTTATGTATAAAAGTGAACTTCATTAGATAGAAACTGACTCAGGAAGCATATCTTTATTAGAAATCATTATTCAAAGACATACTTCAGCTGGCTCAGATATAAAGATAATTTTTCAACAACTGAGAAAAATGAAAAAGAAAAAAATACACTGTCTGTACTGAAAATCAGGACAGTAGTGTAGTGAAGCATACTACTGATTTTAGTGTTGTTTGAGGTATTAACCTGGATCCTATAATTATGTAATTTCTTTGTGATTTCTTCTCATTTTAAAACAATGTGAATAGCGAAAAAACATTGCATATTTCATAACATTATCATGAACACTAAATTGGTGGTTGCAAGTGCTTAGGATAGGGCCTGTTACATAATAAAAGTTCAATGATTGTAATTTGTAATGATATGTTTGGATCATAACAGCAAGCTAGCAAATTTTTGTCTTTGTCCAATTTATATGGAGCAATTATCTAAGTTAATTATGCTAATGAGATGATAGACATGGAAATCAAACAATGGTAATTCGAATATAGCTCAATATTGACTGCTAACACTATGGCAAGCATTTTATGTATACTATCTCAATTAATCTTTACAATGAATATCCAAGGTAGCTACTGTTATCTACTCTAAATATGTAGTCTACCCAGTCATCTACTTTGTAAAATGATGGAGCTAGAATTTGAAAAACGATTTGTGTTAGCTCAGTGTTAATTAATCAAAACTGTTGCTTCATTTGGTCTTTCACTAAGATTTAAGATAGATTGTACCATCTCATTCCATATCTGTTTTCTTCAAATAATTTTACAAAATTAAAATTATGTAAAATAGCATGCAATGCAGTAGCAAGCTAGGTTAGCAAGGAAAGCCATTTCAACAACCATGAAACAGTTGAGTCTAGGGCATATATTTGCCCGTAGCATCTACAAATGGTCAACTGACCTGATATACATTTGTATAGCATTCATAGCATGCATTCTAGAGTTGTCTGTCTGTCTCTTTTTCTCCATCTCAGTCATCAAATATAGTGTCTGATGTTCAATACATTCATATTGAGTTTTAGCTGAGGGGCATTGGTCAATATTTCCTAAAAAGTCAATAACTGAAAAAAACACATAAATAGTATTTGAGTGAATATAAAAATATAATGAAGGAAAAGTGAACATATTCTGAATTAAAAGATTTTCCCTCAAACACTAATGATAAAGATAGTTGAGAAACTCCCATGCACATATTCACTAGATTTAAGAAGAATTAATATACAAGGAAGAAAATGAGAGATGAATGAAAGAACATAGGAAGAATAGAGATGGATTCTGTTGAAGACTGCTAGCCAATAACTGATGTTAGTACATATTATCTCATTTAAATTACTAAGACAATATGAATACAAAGATTTCCATTTTTAAGTAAGAAAACAGAGTCCAAGACAAATTGAAAACTTCCTGGTGATGCTTTAGAGTCAGGTAAAGACTTCTGCTTTGTTTAGTATATATATATATATATATATATATATATATATATATATATATATATATATAGTCTTTTTGAGATAGGGTCTCGCTGTGCAGTTGAGGCTGGCCTTGAGCTTACTTTTGTAGCCCAGGCTGGTCTCGAACTCACATCAATCCTCCTGCCCCAGCCTCCCAAGTGCTGGGATTACAGGCGTGAGCCACCACACCCTGCTTGTTTAGTATATTTCTAAAGAGGCATTAATAAATAAATCTATTAGTATTTTCTATCTTGAGGAATAAACATGTACATTAAATTAAATAGTGGCAACATTCAACTAAAAGCCACATTCCTATTCTAACTGATTTTGGATAGATCAGTGTTTACAGATCCTTACTGGATGAACAGATGAAATTTAAGTTTCTCCTTTCCTTTGTATGTATATGGATTTTCACTGATTACGTCTACAGAGACAAAATATTTTACAGCTGAAAGGTATAGTTGGGCAGTATGTATATCTCATGCTTCCAATTAACTTCCTTTAAAACAACCCACGCTCCAATACTCCATGGATTTGGAGGTACTGTTTGGAATCTGTATGTTTCCCTAGAACAGAGGGGTTATTTCCAGCATCACATCTGTTGTCATAAGTAGGGGACTAGCCATTACCCTATAATGGGGTATGTAGATGGAAAAAGTCTGCTGTTCACACTCATACATTATTCGACCTTTTTCTGACTTGATGCCACATACAACCTACTTTACAATTCACATGAAAATAATACGTTAGAATTGTATTGAAAGAAGGCTGTTCCACTTCAGAATGAGAGGCAGAAGGAATGATGGGGAAGAAGGTATTTGCCACATGGAATTTACAAAACGAAGCTCAGAAAATGAAAAGCACCTGGCTTTAGAGATTTGCAGAAGCTACTCCTGGGCTCTTTGAGTACAGATTCTTGGAAAACAGGCTCAATCTTCCAAGGTTAATTTCTTTCTTTATATATATTCCTCCAAGCCAGTGTCTGGAAAAGTAAGGCATAGATTTATGCCTTATGTAAGGCAAAGGGTAGTTACAAATGGAAAGTAAAAGAGATGATGACCTGACAACATATATATTTTTGCAAGCCAAATTTCTGCTGTACCGATATTATGAACATAATGAGCATAAAAGTGACAGTGAGATCAACCTCATTATTATGAGCAAGGGCTTCTTATGGATCAAGGCTGAAAGGCTCCAGTGTATTTTAGATGAGATCAGGTGCAACCAGGATGGTATGGCCATAGACTCCACAGTCTTTTAGAAGCATGCTAATTTGTCTCTTGTAACTTGCTAGGGATAATTCCTATAATTCTTTTACTTTGAACATCTTTCTGATTTCAGGACATTGATCTAGTATTGGGATGTGTTGCCTCTTAAATCAGTGTATTAAATATTCTTTTGCTCATCAAGGGGTTCCCTTCTATCCTAGTTGCTTAACAAAACAGCTTAGCATTAGAGATAAAGAGGTTAGCATATGGGCCTCATTGCTTGTTATTAATGAGTTTATGTATTTTTAAGAAAAGTTCTAAGTTACAGGGTACGCAGTTAATACAAAAACAATTAATGGTTCTCACAGTTATTCCAAAGCAGAAGATATCATACAATTTAGTTCTTTAGCTTGACTTATTTTTTTAGTAAGAACCATACATTGTGGCAATCAAATACTTGTTTTCACTATAACATGAAATTAATAACTAATGTAGAGGGGCCTGGTGGGATGGCTCAGTGGCCTAAAGCGCCTGTTTGGGAAAGCTTGGGCGGCTTCAGGGACCGCGGTTCAATCCCCGGCACCACATGCTGCGCCAGCCCTGCCCTCGGGGTGGGCTGAGCCGGCCATAAAAATGAGTGAATAAACAAAGGTTCTGAAACAATAAATAAATAAATAAATTTAAAAAAAAAAAAGAGTGAGCCCAGCATCACAGAAACATTAAAAAATAAATAAATAAATAAATAACTAATGTAGAAAAATGTGTGCTAAAAAGGGCATACAGCTGGGCACACATAATTACATTTTTTATTTTAATTTGCTATTCACTTCCTTAACTACAAGGTTTTCTGTTTTATTCTTTTTGTCACGTGAAGAATTGTGTGCAGGGCATCACACATGCTAGGTGGGTGCTCTCTGCCTGAGTCATGTCCCCAGTGCTTTAAGCCTTTTTTTTTTTTTTTAATTTACTAAGTTGTCTAGGCTGGCCTGGAGCATGTGATCTGTATGTTTCACCCTCAGAAATATCTGAAATTACAGGTATGTTCACTTACAAGCTTACATTTTAAAGACTAAAAGATAAGGGACTATCTTCGGTATGTAAGGGATAATTTGGTATTATGTTTTATGTAATGTAATTATTTGATTTTGGGGGTTAAGATGCAATCTAAATAGTGCTTTAATTTGCATTTCTCTAATGGCCAGCAATGTTGAGCATTTTTTGATGTACTTGTTGACCATTAGTGCTCTTTTATGAAACATTTTTTCACTTCACTTGCCTATATTTTCATTGAGTCATTTATTGGGGGGGGTCTATTTTTTATTTCTTTATATATTTTAGGTATTAGTCCTCAACCTGAGGAATAGCAGACAAAGTTTTTGGCCCATTTTGTAGGTGGGCTTCTCACTATGCTGGTCATTTCTTTTGCTGTGTGGGAAGATGAAATCTTATTTGTTGAATTTCGTTACATTTGCTGTGTAACTAGGGTTCTGTTCAAAACCACCTGGGTAACACCTAAACTTTAAGAGTTCCAGGTACAGTGGGCACTCAGTTCATGAACTGGATTCTTTCTGTGATTAGCATGGACATTTTGGTTGTATTAGTTCTGCCTGTTCAGGAGCAGGAGATACCTTTCCATTTTCTGGTGACCTAGTAGATTTCTTCTTATGGCTACTGCATTTTTCATTGTAGAGATCTTTCACTTCTCCAGATCATTTTCCAAGTATTTGATTTTCTTAAGGCTAATTGAATACATTTTTTCATAATTTTTCAGCTGTCTCATTGTTGGCACATAGGAATGCTATGGATTTGTGTATTTATTTTGTTTCTTGCCACATTGCTGAATTTGGTTAATTCTAGGAACCTCTAGGTGTGTTTCCTTAGGTCTTCTATGTAGATCATTTCATCTACAAATAATACTTTGGTTTTATCCTATTCATATCTCTTTTTCCTTTCAAACTTAATTGTTCTTGCTAATGTGCTATGTTGAACAAGAATAGAGATAGTGGACAGTCTTATCTTGTTCTTAATTTTAGATGTCGACTTCCATTGTTTCTTATTTTACATGGTGTTAGAAGTAAATTTGTTATAAATGTCTTTTATCAGATTGATATACGTTCCTTTTATTGCTATTTTCTTCTGTGTTTTCACTGGATTTTTGTTAAAGGCCTTTTTTCTGCATCTATTGATCTCATCACGTGACTGTTGTCCTTGCATCTCTTCATGTGACATATTTATTACACTTGTTGATTTGCATATATTTGCATCATCTTACAGAGTTTTCTTTCTTTTCTTTTTTCATCTATAATAATTAAATAGATTGGTCTAGGGGGAATAGCTCCGGGCTTAAGAGCCTGCCTGTTCAATACTGTCTTGTTGAGTCATTTTCTGGTTTTAGAATCAAAATAATTTCCAAGAATGACATGGTGAGGACTTTTTCCCCTTTCAATTTCATTAGTATGATGTGTAACATTACTGTTAAATCTTTCTAAAGCCCTTATAGAAATTAGCAGTGAATCAACTCATCCTGATTTGGGCCTTCTCTATTATGTAGGTTTTTATTACTGTTTCAATTTGATTTTTTTAAATCACTCAGCATCTTTAAATCTTTTTGCCTTGGTGTTGGTATTTCGTATTTATGAAATAACATATCAATTTCTTCTGAGTTCTCTGACATTTTTGTATAAGTTACAGCAGTAGTCAGTTATCCCTTTTATTTCTTCAGTATTAGACATGAGTTCATCTACAATTGCATTGATTTTCGTCCCTTGATCTCCCTTTAGTTAGATTGCAAAGAACTTTATAATTTTTAATTCTTCATTCATTGATTTTTTTTGGTAAATATTTGTCCTAATTTCATAAATTTCTGTTTCAATCTTTATAATTTCCTTCCCTGTTCTAGCGTTGTGTTTCGATGGTTGTTATTTTTCTATGACTTTCTCAGCTGTTACCTGCTCTCTTGAGGCTCCTTCCATGGTGTCTATTTAGTGTTGATCTTTTGTACTGGCATTTTTATACTGTTCTAAAAGCTCACTAATTTATTCCTTGATTTCTTCTGTAACTTACTTGTATTTAAGGCTGTATTGTTTAGTTTCCATGTATTTGCAAATTTTTGCATTTTCTTTTGTTGTTGATTTCTAGCTTCATTATGCTATGATCTGTTATCTATCGTAATATACATAGCATGACTTCAATTCTCTTGCATTTACTTGAGCAGGCTTTATGGGATAGTATGTGGTCTATGTAGGAGACATTATGTTGTTGATTTTTTTTTTTTTGTATAGTTTATTTATTAGTGATGCTGGGTATTGTGGTTTCTGTCTGGATGTCTCCCCAAATCCCATGCACTCACAGGGGGCAGACCTTGCTGAAGTGGGTAAATCTAGAGTGTATGAATGATCCATGATCCAGTGCTTGGATTTTAGGTGAGAGTGCTACACCTGTCTTCAGGCTGGCAGTCTAAACACAATATAAGGAACAGAAGGAGCCCTTCTCCATCCATGCTTTTGCGATTTCCTGCTAACATACGTGGTTGTCCTGCTGTCTTCTGCTACCTGGCCTTGGAGCAAGACAATTATGGACTGAAATATCCACAAACTATCAAATAAATAAACCTTCCCTCTTTTTCTTTGGGTATTTGGCATTTTGTTTCAGCAAAGAGAAAGTAACTAAGATGGTGGGGCAGTGAGGTTTTCCACTACAACTGTGTTCATGCTTACCTGCCATATATGTCTAGTAGTAATTGTTTCATCAAGTGTACCATAGTTCATTGCATATATATAAGTAATTGTTACCCATTTCTATTGAACTGTTTCCATTTAATGGAATAGAAACAATGTGTAATGACCCCATTTACTTCTTTTGATCAACTTTTAGCTCCACTTTGAATGTAGGAGAAGGGCTGGCCAAATAGCTCAGTGGATTGCAGCACTTGAAAGCAAGCACAGGAACCAGGAGTTCGATCTCTGGACCTGCCTTGCTGGCCCTGCCTGCAGGGTGCGCTGAGATGGCAGTTGAGCCTGGGCATGGTTGTGTGCACCTGTAATCCCAGCTCTTGGGAGGCTGCAAACAGGCAGATCACTACAATACCAGCTTTCCTGCCTTTGGAAGACTCCTTTTGCATAGAATATTGTTATTTACCAATGGATTTTTAGTCTATGAGTTTCTTTTTAGTTAAACATGTTTTTATATAAAATATATTGGTGGTTTTTCTTAATCCATTCTGCCACTTTGTATCTTTTGATTGAAGATTTGAGACCATTTGCTTTGAGAGCTATTAAAGGCAAATACTGCTATTTCCCTATTTTTTTATATCTTATTTTCTTGATAATAATTCCTTGTATTTCTCTTCCATTTAACTGTTTACCCTATGGTACATTAATCCTACTAGATCTGTATATTAGTGTCATTTTTTTCTAAGATATCATTGAGAATTTCATGGCTAGCTGGTTTAGTGGCCATGAATTACTTTAACCACTCTTTTTCATGAAAAGGATGTACTTCTTCACCAATGCTTAAAAAATATATTTGGTTGTTATAGGTTCTCACTATACATCTTGGACTCATAATAATCCTCCTGTTTTCAGCCTTCCCAGTACTGGGATTACAGACATATGCCACTATACCCAGACTCTGTGCCTGGCTCAGTACACCCTGGAGGCATGGCTGGTATAGTATGTGGTACTAAGAATCAAACCAGGACCCCTGCACTTTCCTAGCTTGTCTAAGCAGCTTGCCTAGTTTAGTCTGCTGAGCCATCTCACTGGCCCATCTCCGTCAATTTTGAAATATTTTTGTAGTATTCATCTACCTGGTTTGAAAATGATTTTCTTTTGCAGCTTGAAACACTTCACTATCCCAGACTTCAAAAATTGTGTTGAAAGCTCTGTTAATTCTAGTGGGTTTTTCTTTATCTGTGGCTCTTTGCTCTTCTCAGATCTCCTTGAAGATCCTGTTTCTGTATAGTACTTCTGGGACTTTGACTGTGATATGTCATGGAGAAGTTCTTTTCTGTTTGTGGCTGTTGGGTTCAATACGTCTCATTCATCTGTACACTAAATTCATTTCTCTTATTTGGAAATATTTATTGCATTATTGGTATCTCAGCGGACACAGTTTTTAATGCTTTTTGTGTTATGTTCTGATTCTTCACTAATTTCAATTAATCTGACACTGTTCTCCTTGTTATCTAGTTTTTAAAATATATTTGGTAAAGGGTCTCACTACACAGCGGGGACTCATAGTGATCCTTCTGTTTTTTTTATCCTCCACAACACTCGAATTACAGGTGTGCACCACCACATCTGGTCTAGGTGGTTGGCTCAGTGCCCCTGGGCATGGGGCTGGCACTGCAAGTGGTGTCAGGGATCAAACCCATGTCCCTGCTCTTGCCTAGGCAAGCACTTTGTTATGTGGTTGTTGAACTATTGTTAATGCTTTCTTGTTGTTTCTAAGGTGTCTGTCATTACTCTCATTAAGAACTACTTCTGGGCCTGGCGGGCTGGCTCAGTGGTCTAAAGCGCCTGTTTGGGAAAGCTTGGGTGGCTTCAGGGACCGCGGTTCGATCCCCGGCACCACATGCTGCGCTAGCCCTGCCCTCGGGGTGGGCTGAGCTGGGCATAAAAATGAGTAAATAAACAAAGGTTCTGAAACAAGAAATAAATAAATAATTCTTTAAAAAAAAAACAAAAAAAAAACCTACTTCTGAAATGACTTCCAGCTCACTGAACCAAGGTTACCTTTATCAGTAAGTTCATGATCTTCTTTCTCTACATTAGGAATTCATATTCAGAAATTACCATATCTTTAGACTGCTAATTTAATCACATGTTATTTATTTTCCTCAGATTTTTTGCAATATTCAGAACCACATATTCAGAAGCTCCTTTTTATTAATATTCACTTGTAAATCATTAAGAAATAAATATGTTTTGGGCCATGATGTTGCTTCCAGAAGAGAATGTGGTTTCCCTGGGGAGGGGCACACTGTAAGGCTGACCTTCAGATGGCTTAATTGGATCATCAATTAACATCACTTCTACGAGTTGAACTATGTTGCATTGTACTACAACGTACTATGTTAAACAGCTATTTGACGTGATACATTTCTTTCTTTCTGTTAGTTTTTATTTCATTTGTTTTCTTCATGATTTCAATATTTTCGTGGCTTTCCATCACACCTTAGTACTATGATTAGTACTAATTATCATGACCAAAGTTAACTGAACTGACTACAGATAAAATTGACTTTTTGCCCTATAATGAAAATTTCCCTGGGTTATTTTTGCCTTAAGAGAAACTGGTGAAAATAAAACATTTCATCAGGAGCTATAACTGATGATGATTTAAATAAGTGATGCTGGTAGGAAATTTGTTTATTTTATTATTTTTCCTTTTTTTGGTCTTAGACAATTTTATTTCCCTGAAGTAACAATCTCCATTCAAGTGTTATTTTCATTACCTCTTTTCCTTATTCTTTTACATTGAGGAAATACGTTTATCTTAGATACTTTCTTCATTTCATTTTTACCACAACTATAAAAATCAAGTATTATTTTTTACATGTGGAAACAAACAGTTATACAAATTAACTCACATCTTTAGTAAATGAAATTTCTGATTCACAAACTCAGGTCAGAAAACCAATGTATTTTAGAAAACAAACTCTTTCATTGTAAATATACTTTAAATTAATGACACTTTACTATAAAATAAATTAAATGCATGTATTCTCTACTTAATATAGAAAATTGATCAAAATCTTATATTTGTGCTAAAAAACTTTTTATAAGCACTAATTGCAACAATATCATATAAACGAAACAGTACAGTAAAAATAGAATGACTTGTATTAAGGTGAAATTACTGATTTGCTAATCTAATATCACAAAAGTCAGAGATTTTAAACTGTAATTGGACAGATTTAGTGAGATCTGAGTCATACAATGTGTTGAGAGCAAAGAGAAAGAGCAGAAATGAACATTTTCCTTAAAAAGAAATAAATTCAGCGAATATTTAACAAGAAGAACTTCCCTCCTCTATAGCATACTTCCTCTCCAAATGTACGGACCTAAAAAAATCATTTAGGTCACTTGAAGTTTAACACAAAAATGACAAAGCCTTCTACTGATGGAAATTGAAACCTAAATTACGAGCTGTTCTGAAGCATAACAATAAATTCCTTGGGATGGGAAGACTTCTAGGAGCACGAGGAAGTAAATAGCAGTAAAATTCATCTTTCCTCTGACTTCGCTGGCACATTAGGCTAATTCTGGAAATAAATCCCAGCGAGTTGGTGAGTTAACCTCTCACTCTTGTCACGGAGCCATCTGCAGCCTTGAGCCTGGCTGCTTTCTTTCTCCTTGGTCTTAATCCTTTTCTTTTGTGGCCTTGTGTTTATGGCTCACTTGGGAAATTTATCTATGATAAGAATGTGCGTTTGGAAAACATTCAATTTACAAATGCTTGCGTGCAGGAGTCATATATAAATCCTTTGATTCTTTTAACATGGATTCTTTTTTCTTCTGTGAGTTACAATAAGTCACTCATTTAATGGTTTAGTGTTTTCAACTTATTTACTCAGGACTCATTTTATTTGGGCTTTGGAAATGATTGAATCAAGTTGGATAAAGATTTACTTGTGACCCATTTAATTCTAACTTTTAATTCTAATATATAACCTCAATAGTCTGAAGGGGAAAAAACCTCAAAGAACCCTCTCTATTGAGGTTTTCATTGTGTCATCAGAAATACAATGAGAAACACGGACGTATTTGTTTTATAAAGATTAAGTGTAGGAAACATTTTATTCAAATTTTCAAATGTTACTAAGAGTACTAGACAGCCATGCTGGGAAGCCCAGAATGGCATTGCACACCAGTGATCAAGCACTTGGCAGTCCATAGTAAGTTCAAGGACAGCCTGGACAACGTAGCAAGATCCCGTCTCAAAACAAGAGCAAAAACAAAGACCAGATCTCAGAAATGCTTCAAGGATCAGGGACGTCTAGGAAGTGGGCCGAGTGAGGCTGAGGAGCATGGGCTGGGTGCTTTGATGTGTGGCTTGTGCTTTGCATCATAGTGCACACCTGGGCTTCCCCAGGTCACACTTCCTGTGTCCCTCAGAGTTGGGGCTGCCAGGTACCCCCTGGAGTGTTTTATTAGGACAAACAACCCCTACCTTGTGCAGGAGGAAGAGAGTATCTGAGTCCCAGGAGAATCACAGGCTGGGTAAGGGACCGAGTGATTACTGCAGGCAGATGGTGGTCCCTAAGCCTAATCTGGAGTTTACCCCTGAAGTGTCCCTGAATAGATACTGCTCAAAGAATTAATGGAAGATCCAAGATCCTATATCAACAGGGCCATGACTGGACTGCTGAGATGTTGACCCACCTCAGAACACGTACCGCTTTTATTTTGTTCTTTCTTCTGGTTCTTCCTGGGATATACAGTCACATGGCTACTGCCTGCTTTGTTATGGTCAGGGAGAGAGAGGCACTGCACAGCGGCTGGCTAAGAGCAAGACCAAACCTTCTGAGCTTTAGTTCAGGTGGGAATGGCTAGTGCTAGGTGTTCCCTTTAGGAAATGTAACCATAGGTCTGGCTCCAGTTTGCATTGGAGAGAATTTTGAATTCCCCTGGCTGCTGTGGTCAGTTTGCCTTGTCCTGTGGGTTGCTCTTCTGGGTGTTCTCTGACCCACACAGGGAAGGCATGGGGCTCCCTGGGGGAAGGAAAGCACTCTTGACTAAGGAGGAACAGGGTGCAGGTAACTTGCCTGAAAGCAATCAGCCCTCATCTCCTACCTGTTGTCACTGTGCAGTGAAAATAATATGGCCTGGGAGACTCCTGCTGATTGAATCTTATCTTCCCTGTGGCACTGGGAATAGGACCATGGCAGTGCTGAAGAAGTCTGGGGGCTCAGGGAATTTCACTTTATTGAGTACTTCTGGGAATCCTGGGGAACCAGGTTCCCAGGAGCCTTTTTGCCATAAGAGATAGTAGGCCTCGAAAAGTCTGAAGCACATATAAGAGAGCCCCAACATTTTCCCTATAGTTAAAGTAACTTAAGCACCATATAGAACACTTAGTAGATATTAGAAAAAGGTCTCCCCCACTCCCAGCACTATAATACAACCACTGTTAAGAAACTGTTGTCTTTTTACTATATCCCTGGGTAGTATTAAAGATAATCCCATCACTGTATTTTAAATTTTATATTGAATATTCACTTATTCTTAAAATTATTTCTCACCTTATCACATAGTAATAATTGATTTTGATATCTGCTAATAGATAAAGCATAATAAAAATTCATTTTTAGCAGTTAAAATGCATGAACTACCGGCTGAGCGTAAGTATGTATATACATACATGTAGATTGTTGTTGGTGAATAATATTTTGTGGCAGACGATTGGACTAGATGATTGGATGTTTTATTCACTATATTAAAATATATTTCCTATCATATAGTAAAATTGTAACTTATTTTGAAGTAGATTCTGATACTTAAACTTTAATGTCATTCAATAACTTATCAACATAGATTAGTTATTATCACAAATAGCAATCATAGGTATCATTCATATGGACTAACTATGAGCTCTGTTATGTTCATGATACTTAAACTTTAATGTCATTCAATAACTTATCAACATAGATTAGTTATTATCACAAATAGCAATCATAGGTATCATTCATATGGACTAACTATGAGCTCTGTTATGTTCAAAACCCATTATTTAGATGGTCTAATTTTCCAAAAATCCTAAGAATAACAGGTATAACCAGTCACTCAAGAGGCTGGGATGTAGCTCAGTGGAATAAATGCTTGCTTGGCAAGCACAAGGTTCTGAGTTTGATCCCTGGTACCAACCAACCAACCAAACAACCAATCAACCACAGTAGTAAACAACAATCACTCAAGGTTATATAGGTGTTAGATAGAACATATTGCCTGCCAGTCTGTATACAGAGCCCATATTCTTAATTATCATATTAATCTTTTCAAAAATTGCTATTAGAGTTTACATGATTAATGCTTTTCAGCAATATATGGAGTACTTATAATGATGTTAATGGAATGATCAAATGCATATTTTACATTGTGACAAGAATCTAATGAAAGCAAAATCTAGTGAAATTATCATGTAGTAAAATAACAGCAGAAAACTCTTTTCCTCATTTTCATTAACTAAAAGATGTATCGTTGCTTCTTTCCTCCCACTCTTCCTTTGTCTCTACTGTGTCATGAACTGGTGCCTGTAACAACTATTTTATGATATAGTATAGAAGCTATAACAACTACGTTAGGGTGCCTGGTCTAGAATATAAAACCAACTCTCTGAATATGGTAGTGGCACATTGGCAGGGATGCTCACACTCAGTTGCACATGGACCATGGTGCAGTAATAACTTTAAACTGAGCTCTGCAATTTAACTAGATTTACATTGTGGAATGTGTGCTGTGCTGTTGCTTGTTTTGCTATAGATATTTGTCTTTCAGTCTGTAGGAATTCTCTCAAAGAAGTCCAAATATTATGATACATAACTGTATGCTCTTTTTATTTTAAATTTAAATAGACATTATTTTATACTTATGAATGGTATAGATCATTTTAGAAATTAAAACCTATAAAGAAGAAACCTAGGGCCAGTGAGATAGCTCTGTGGACTAAGACTCTGCTTAGTCAAGCCCAGGCACCTGGGTTCGATTCCTGGTACCACGTGCCATGCTGGCCCCACTCTGGGGCGTGCTGAGCTGGTGGCGCACGCTTATGATCCAGTGCTGGCGAGGATGAAAACAGGAGGATCTCTAAGAGACTTATGTGTGTAGTGAGGCCCTGTGCCAAATACATAAATTAAAAAAAAAAAAAACCTTAAAAAAACCTAAAAATCCTTAAAAAAATCAAAATAAAATGGCTACTTTTATTTTATATACAGTTCCTCTGATGTTTAAAAAAATCTCCATCTCTATCTCTACTTTGATCTCTCTCTCTCTCTCTCTCTCTCTCTCTCTCTCTCTCTCTCTCTCTTTCTTGGCTGGGTTTGTAGTTCTGTTATGGAACAAAGGATATGTGGTTATTGTGATTTTTGCAAAAGAATGAAGAAACTAGACTGCAGGCATTTTAATACATAAATAAATTAGCTAATCTACCATTGTTCCTACATAGTTATAGTAAGATGCTAAAACAGAAATATTGAGGCTTATTAGTATGCTTTTTTCTCTACTATTGAGTGTTTCTATATATATATGAACTACTTTTCTTAAAAAATGTGAAAGAAATCTTGGCTTTCATAATAAAAACTATGGGTGATATCTTTGATTAGCGTTTATTATCTGGGGTCATTTCAATGACTGAAATTAATTGCTGTTACCTGAAATTTCACCCTACTGGAGACAAAAGCAGATTTTAACATGTTCACTCATGAGTTTTAGTTACAAAAGAGAAAGCTTTTGTGTGAACTGACATAAAAATTGCTTACTAGTGTAAACCATTCACTTGCATTATTGCTACAAAAA